>PVKA01036160.1:0-22020 GCA_004027165.1 Ctenomys sociabilis
GCTTTCTGTCACTGTTACAAAAAATCTGACATTAAGCCGGGTGTGGTGGCGTATACCTGTAATCCTAGCACTAGGAAGGCTGAGGCAGGAGGATTGTTGTGAGTTTGAGACCAGCCTGAGCTAAAAAGTGAGCTTAAGGCCAGCCTGAACTGCACAGTGAGACCCTGTCTCAAAAAGACAAAAAAAAAAAAAAAAAAAATCTGACATGATAAATTCAGAGGGAAAGAAAATTTCCTCTGGCCCCTGGCTCCAGCGGTTTCAGCCCCCGGTCACCTGTCCTTGCTTTTGGGCTCCTAGTGAGCAGCACATCTCAGCAGGCAGCATCCGGCAGAGCAAGGCTGCTTGCTTCATGGTGGCCAAAAGGCAAAAGAGGAGAGCAGGGACAGCACGGAGTCCCGCCAGCCCAGTGAGGCCATGTCTCTAGGGACCCAACTCCGCCCATGAAGCTCCACCTCTGAAGTTTTCCAGCACCTCCTGGCAGCACTGAGCTGAAGCCTCAGCATGCAACACCTTGTCAGCCTTTGAAGGATGTTCCAGAGCCAAATGACCGCGATCGGGACAGAGATGTTTGCCCTTTCTCTGAGTGCCATGTTCCTACTGCTCAACATAATGTCCGATTCCTAGGGGCCCTCAGTGAACATTCATGGGATGAATTACTAAGAAACAGACCACCGACACCAACATGTCCCGTTAATGTCACCATACTTTAAAAATAAATATTCTCTGTTTACCTACCAGAAAAGTCAAATTATCTGTTTAAAAGTTTTAGGCTGGCTAAGAGCTTCAGCACAACAGCATTCAAAGCTGGAACAGAATGAGATCATCTTGTCCTTCATACGCTACTGCAATGTGTCACTCAACTTTCCTGTCACTAGGACATTTGGTTCATGGCTTCAGGGGGTTTAATCTATGCCAGCTGGCTTCAAGGCAGGAACTCCGCGGCAGGATGTGTGGGAGAGCAAGGCTGCTTAGTTCATAGTAGGCGGGGAACAGAGCAGGGGAGCAGCGCCAGAGAAAAAGGGGTGAAGAGCCACCTGTGGTACCCAATAATACCTCCACAATCCACCAGGTACACCCATAAATGTGCTTTCCTAATCAAGCTTAGCTGTCACCTGTGGTATCTTGAGAAAAAGAAAATATAATTCAGGAACTTTAAACAACCCAAACTAGCCCAAATAATTAATTATGTGCAAGTGGAGATGGAAGAGACAAAGAAAGGGACGGAGGGAGGGAGGGAAGGAGGGAGGCAGGGAGGGAGGGAGAAGAGTGAGGAGCAAGAGACTTGCTATATGATCCAGGCTGGACTCAGCCTTGCAGCGACCCTCCCCCACAAACCCCTGACTGCTAGGTTTACAGGTGTGCACCACTACATCCAGCAACGAGGCAAATATTTTTGAAAACTCAATCATCTCCAAGAAAATACTAAAAGACTCAGTTTGGTAAATAAAGAGAGAAACAGAGGCAAAGACACCCGAAGAAGCAGTAAATACATTGATGTTTCAGATTGAACTTTTAAAACTATTGAATTTGTTGTTTCCAAACAAATCATAAATGTTGTAAACCATTATCATGTAGCACTAAAAACTAATGAAAGTAAGAAGTTGTTAAGCATTCTCATTTCCCCATTTTATAGGAAAGAGTGTAAAGATTTGTCTAAAGTACATGGCCCGGGGCTGGGGAGACGGCTCAGTGGAATAAGCGCTTCCCTGGCAAGCCCAAGGGCCTGAGTTCAATCCCTGGTTCTGCCAAAAATAAATAAATGAATTAAAGTAAATGGCCTGCCTGGCATGTGGAAGGTCCTGAGTTCAATTCCCTGGTATGAATTAATAAATAATAGCCAACTACTACAGATATAAATAAAGTTGAAGGTATACAGATATTTCCCAGATAGAGGCTTTCAGCCAGGGGTGGCACCCACGCCATGGTGGCCTTAGGCTTGAGCAGCACTGACATCATTCAGTTCATGGGACTGGAGATAAAGCATGGGCAGCAAAGTGCTTGACTGTCTTAGACAAAGATGATTTGTCTCATGCAAACACACAGTGTCTCTAAGGAGAACCCCAGCATGGGGCTAAGCACAGCAATAACCAGCCAACACTGGATAAAAAAAAAAAAAAAACAGGAAAGAGGCAGGAGAAAGTGAAGCAAACTGATTGGGTAAGAATTTGTGGGGAGATTGAATTGACAAGGAATAGAGGGTTAAAAAAATTGTATAAGACATGAATCCTCCTTTGTATTATTGGAGTTACTTTTTCCATGTATATGTATTAGTTAGTCAATAATAATCAACAAGTAAAGAAGATCCTATGGGGTAGAAACGAAGGAAGGAACACACAGGAGAGCAAGCAAGGAGTGTACCCCAGAATGCAACTTTCTCTCCAGAGTGACATCTGGGACTGGCAGGGGGCAAGAGCCTCATATCCAGGCCAGTGTGAGATCTGACAGTAAAGAAGAACCATCCCCAGTTCCCTCAGCCCCCAGGGAAACCTGGTAGCCAGGTGGGCTGCTGCAGACATCTCAGCAACAATCAGACCCAGGCTGACCCAGATATCTTTGGGGGTAGCAGAGGACTGTGGGTGAGCAGCTGACCTTTCTTTACCCTGGAGAGGAGCCAGGAAGAAAAGGGTTTGGACAAAGAGATCCGCACAAAGGTAGATTTGGGCTACCGGAGGGGTCACATGGACGCTTAGGATCCTGGGTAGAGTTAGGTGGAAGAATGCTGTACCCAGAACAAGCTGCCCCCACACACAACCAGATGCCCCCGCTACAATGTTATATAAGCCCATAATCACCCTAAAACAAAGGTGAGATGCAGACAGGAAGGTAGGGGTGGGGAAGCAGACAGGACATTTTTGAAATTAACTGAAATCACCACGTTGACCCGAATTGGACAGGCATGCTTTTTGCTACTAGCTGAATGGGGTTCAAATTAGAAGTTAAATTGTTTTTAGCTTGCTATATGACATACCAGTGTGTCTGGTCTGAGAATTCAATTGAGAGAAGGAGAACGATGCTGGAGACTTTGCCACCCAGGGTGTGGTCCGTTCCCCTGTGCATCACCATCCTGACAGTTGGCCACCAATTCCAAACTAGGCGTCAGGCCTCAGGCCACGCTGGATGGCAACAGGATGATCAGATGATGGTGCTAACAGCGGAGCTCTCGCTGCACCACAGAGCTTGGTGCTTGCTAGGTGCCACACAAAAGCAGCTAGCAAGACAGGATGATGTGTATGAAGGGTGACATCTGGTTTGAGTCAAAAAGGAGCAAGAGTTCCTCAGGTGGGGGAGGACACTCCTGGCAGAGACCACAGCAAACACAAAGCCATGAGGGCCAGTGTGGCTGGAACAAAAGGTGAGAAATGAGAGGTGTTTCATGTTCCTTTCATGCAGCCAAGAAACAAAACGTGAGAGGAGTCGAATTCTCCATTTCCCATGGCGTTTCAGAGCCAAGGACACACCTTCCGC
The DNA here is from genome assembly GCA_004027165.1 of Ctenomys sociabilis. Taxonomy (NCBI): domain Eukaryota; kingdom Metazoa; phylum Chordata; class Mammalia; order Rodentia; family Ctenomyidae; genus Ctenomys; species Ctenomys sociabilis. The sequence continues at coordinate 3,466 of PVKA01036160.1, forward strand.
CATGTGTGACTGTGGTCAGACTGCTCGGCTGGCTGGGGAGATGCAGAGCACTTGAGGAGAGCCAGCTGGAGGAAGTCTCTTGGAGGACAGACACACTTCCTGGGCCAAGAAACCCCAGGAAGAAGCCAAGGAGGGCAGGCGGGACAACCCAGCCAGCAGGGCAGCCCAGGGCCTCTTCCAGCTCAGCCTGGGATGCTGACTCTGCCCAGAGCTGGCTAAACCTATGCGGTTGCAAAGCCAACTTTCAGGGCTTTGCTGCTTTGAGACCTTGACCCTTCCTGCTGGCCGGTCTGCCAGCCCCGTTCCTGCAGGGAGATGTGTACACAGCATGCTCTCTCCCACCTATTCCCCTCTTCCAGACTGCTTTGCTGTGGAGCCTTCCTGCTGGGCTCTGATTGAGAACAGGCCTGAAGCAGTCCAGCCCTTCCAAATGCTTAACCTCTTCCTCCCCACACCCAGGCCCCAGGGAAGGGTGGGGGAAGTATTGAAGCAGCTCAGTGACCCAGCAGGGACTGTCCTGGCAATGTCCAGTACATTGGCTCTTGTTCTCCAGGAAGTGTAAGGCAGTCCCAGGCAGTAGGAGGGCAGGAGGGGGAGCACAGCATGGGAAGAGGCCTGGTCAAGGTCTGTACTGGAGGCCCTGCTGAGTGAGGGCTTTGGGCTGTAGGAAACGCCCTTACATCACAGCTTTTCTATACAAGTTTGACCCTGCGCCCCAGAAGAAGCTGATGGGGTAGCCTCTGTAAGAGGACTGTTGGGAACACAGACAGCAGCCACAGAGGAAGCAAAGTGACCTGCAGGGAGCTGTCACCTCTGTGCGGTGATCAGCTGGGGTCAGCCAGTGGGGACTGCAAAGAAAGGCTGGACACAAGGACCTGCCAGATAGCTCAGTGGACTAAAGTGCCTGCTTCAGCAGAGCGCAGTGGCTGGCTAGGGTTCAATCGCCAGTATGCTGGGCGGGCCCCACCTCCAGGGCCCACTGAGACTGTGATTGAGACTGGGCATGGTGGCACAAGCCTGTAATCCCAGTGCGTGGGGGCTGATCCATGTAGTGAGGCCCTGTAGACCCTGTACTAAATACATTTAAAAAAAAAAAAAAGAAAGAAAAGAAAGAAAGGCTGGACAAAAAGTGAGGGAAACAGTGAATGGGAACCCAGGAAGTGTATGGGCACAGAACAGGACCAACTGGAGCCCCACCTGCCTTTCTACCTCTAGCGGCGACCCATAGAAGTCAGGCCTGTGTGTGGCAGGGACGCAGCAGGGTAGGGGTAGGGTGAGGTGGGGTGGTGTCTACTGACTGGCCTCCCGCACACAGCCTGCATCTGTCTTCCAAATGCAACCCTGGTCCCTGCTGTAGTTGTCTCCTCTCAGAACCTGCACAAGTCTCTTGTAATCAACCTGGACCAGGCCTGGGAAATGGGACTCCAGCTTAGCTTGGCTGACATCATACAAGTAAGTGACCACTGAGTCCAAAACAGAGACCCAAGCGTAGCACAAGCCCAAAGCATTAATGCTGATTGGCTTCATATCACAGGGACGGCTGGGTACAATGGTGAAATTCCCACTGCCTCTAAGTGCTGCTTTGAGAAATCATAGGGCTTATGGAATACAGTTTCTTTATTTTTTTTTTTTACTCTGGTTTTTTTTTTTTTTTTTTTTTTTGTGGAACCAGGGATTGAACTCAGGCCCTTGCACTTAAGCAAGAGCTTATTGTACTGAGCCATCTCCCTGGTCCCTTCACTGCCCTTTTACATAAGGGCACTGCCTGCTGTTTCCATAGAAATCTAAACACTAATGGCTACATTTTCTCCTCTCCCTCTCTCCCTCCTTTTGTGTTGGTAGAACTGGGACCCAGGGCCTCATACATGCTGGGAGGGTGGGTTGCCTGACTACTGAGCTCCACCTGCAGTCCTTATATTTTGAAACAGGGTCTTGCTAAATTGCACAGGCTGACCTCAAACTTTACATTCTTCTGCCTCAGTCTCCCAAGTACCTAGCATCAAAGGCATGCACCACAGCTCCCAACTTAATAACTATATTACTTAACATTTTTTAATTGGGGTTGGAAAGTAGCTCAGGGGTAGAGCTTGCTTAGGTACACAAGAGACCTTGGTTCAATCCCCAGCACTGCCACACCCTAAAGGTGCATTAATTGATCTTTAAACATTGCACTGGATGATAGTGAAGGCCTTTAAACTAGGAAAAGATATTCTTTCATTTACAATTAAAAATCTGGGTAGCTACTGTTTGAAGACTGAATTAATAAGGGACAAGATTAAAAATGTAAATTGGGGCTGGGGAGATTGCTCAGTGGCATACGTGCCTGCCTGGCAAACACAAGGTCCTGAGTTCAATCACTGGTACTGAAAAAAAAAAAGAAAAGAAAAAAGTAATTTGGTTAAAGGATTATTATTATTAGGAATAAAACTTGGGTCATTCAAATTGTAAGTTTATTGATCAGTAATTGCCACAATATTGTTAATAAACATCAACGCTTAGTGTCTAAAATGCTGATCTCAGTGGGCTGCAGCAGTGACAGCTCTGCTTCCGGCTGCAGGGCTGTGGCTTCACTCCACTGTCTCTCATGCTCTCTGACCACTGAGTGAATTGGGCACTGCTTGTGGTGATGCCTGAGCTGGGAGCAAGCATGCCCCAGGCAAGGGGACAGCACATCTTTCTGACCTCCCACTGGAGAATAAGGCACATGGCTGAGCCCAAGTTCCAGGTGCTTGGAAACACTCCGCCTTCTCTAGTAGGAGGATATGCAGAGGCATCTGGCAAAGGCTCCATGAGTATCAAAAATTAAGAAAAACAATGCAATCTATAAGCAGGGGCTCCAGTCACTGTGACAAGCACCTGAGCTACTCCAGCTCAGAGGAGGAAAGGCTACTTCTGGCTCCCAGCAAAGCTGGGATGTCTACCAGCAAAGACCATTGTCTGACCACAGATCCACAGTATGAATGGTTAGGCTCCCACTAGAGGTGAACTCTTTCTTTTTCTGGAAGGCTATTTGGAAATGTTGCCCATTCCTAGGAACTCCCCTAAGGTCATTCATTCCTCCTGCTTCAAAGGCATCTCAGAGCTTCTGGAGGCCACAGTGGATCACAGTGGTGTGAAAAGACAACAAAACAAACTGTGGGTATGAACAAACTGTGGGTGTGAATACACTATCCTCCCCACACCCCATGGCCCACAGGCATCTTTGTCTCCAGACAGCTGCTGAAGGTCCAGCCTCACAGCCAGCCTCAGCCTCACCATGTTTCAAGGCATTCTGAGCTCTGGAGCTATACTAGAAGAGTTTTCTTGTTCCTCTAGTAAGGAGTCCGGATGACACTGGCTCTTTAAGGCAAGGGCTGCCTCACTGTGTGCAAGAACTGAAGTATTAGGGTTCTGGGAGGAGCTGCTGTGGAATGCACAAGTGTCTGGTAATTGGATGCAGATGGAACCAAACAGATGCAAGTCCGATGACAAAGGTCTAAAGAACTTTGAAGAAAAAATGACCAAATTCCCTGTAAGTACCAATGTTGAATAGAGACCTCCTTCTCCAGTAAAATCAACCAGAAAACCACCAGTTGTGTGAAAAGTTTCAACAGTCTGAAAGAAAGATGGACTCTAGGAACTAGAAGAAATGCTTCTGTACTAAACCAGTTCACATGAAATGGAAGAAAACTTTCCAGCAGAATCTCTAAAGAGGTCCCCTGTCCTTTGTTTTTTAATTTGCAGTAGGCCTTGAGGGAACTATGCATGTATGAAAAGATTTCATCGTGGAAAATAGTTTTCATTTAAAAGACAGAGACTAATCTGTGTGCACTCTGACAAAACTCTGGGTCCTGGAGCTGAGCACAGGAAGGTGAGCCGCTGGTCCTGTGCAAGGGCAGAGCCCCTCGGCTCCTGTCCCAAGGATCCAAGTCCCATCCAGGTGGAGAGCAGAGGGACACGGGAAAGGGGTGCCTGCCGCATCTGGAGGAAACCAAGCTGGTTAGCCAGTTGCAAGGCAGACACCCAGAGAGGGCAGGGGTACAATAATTATCAGCCAATGAGAAACTGTGGACCTCGCATGGATGCTATTTCAACTATGTATTGGACCTGGAATGTGAAACCTAGCTAGATATTTGATTGCATGGTGGAAATATTGTTATTTTAAAGGCACTCTCATTTATTTTTGGAGACAGGGTCTTGGTAAGTAGCTCAGGCTGGCCTTGAACTTGCGGCAATGTTCCTGCGACCTGAGTGCAGGGATTATAGGTGTGTGCCATCATGCCCAGCTCTGTATTTGATTACTTTTAAAGACCATATTTTAGTTATGTCAACTGTACTGGTTGATACATCGTGTCAACTTGAGAAGTTTAGAAGTTTAATCAAGAGAACCAGGATTCTTACTTTGTGAACACCCTCAACCTAGGCAAGAGGAGGCATGGACCTTGTGTGAGTTCTACACCCCCCAGCCCAGGGTAGCTTGTTTATAATATAAAGAGGGGAGAGAGGCTGGCTAGAAGCCACAGCTGCTGCCCTTCCCTTTGCTTTTCGCTGTTTTCTGCTGCCATGAGCTGCTGCCCTCTGCTATGTGCCAGTCTGCCTGGGAGCCAGCCGAGTATAGACTGAAATCTCCACAATGAATGTGGCTTCAAAGAATGCCTTTGAAGCAGGAGGAATGACCTCAGGGAAAGCTAAATAAACCTTTCCTTCCCTAATTTGGGATATCGGGTATTTTGTCCCAGCAACCAGTAAAAAGTAACCAAGACCTCAACTTAAATATTTATACATGAAGTGGTGTGTCTGTAGATTGTACCAAAACTGTAAGGAGGGAAAGGGTGTACACGAAATAAGATTGGCAGTGAGGCCATGACTGCTAAGCCAGATGACGGACATGTGTGCTTTGTTTTTGTACTGGGAACTGAACTCAAGACCTTGCACTTGCCAGGCAGGCATTATGCCACTGAGCTACAGCCCCCATCACAAATGTAGTATTGATTCTTCTTCTTTTTGGTGATCCTGGGAATCCAAACCAGGCCAGTGCTCTATCACTGAACTACACTCCTGGTCCCACAAGGGGCTTTATTATGCTACTCTCTCCCGTTTTGTATAAGTTTGAAAACGATATAAATGTTTTACTGGGTTTTTTTTTGTCTTTTTGAGACAGGGTCTCACTATGCAGTTCAGGCTGGCCTTAAGCTCACTTTGTAGCTCAGGCTGGTCTTGAACTCACAACAATCCTGCTGCCTCAGCCTCCCGAGTGCTGGGATTACAGGCCTGCGCCACCACGCCCGGCTCTGGGTTTTTTTTTTTTTTTTTTTTTTTTGCAACTGGGAATTGAACTCAGGCCCTTGTGCTTGCCAGGCAAGCACTTATTCTATTGAGCCATCTCCCCAGCCTGATAAAAATATTTTAAAACTTAACCAAAGACACAAGCAAGAAGATGGAACTCTGCAATGCCCAGTCTTTTAGATAACTGCTCAGGCAATTCCCCCAAACCCTTTAAGGAAATGGAGATTTTTTTAAAAAAAGATTGAACCTATATGCAATAGAGATCCAAGAGACACAGTTTGTTTATTTGCAGTGCTGGGGACTGAAGCCAGGGCCTTAAACGTGCTAGGCAAGTGCTCCACCATTGAGACATACTCAGTTCGCTCCCTAGTCCTGGGAGAGAAAAAAAAGCATCAGAATTGGAGAAGAAAGCACAGCTAGGAACTCGAAGGAAAGGCAACACAATAATATTCCCAGAGAGGATGGATGGAGAAGGGGATAAAACAAAAGACTCAGGGTGCATCATGTGCACGTAGCAAGTCCCCACGTGGAGTGGGATCACTATGTGCTGTCAATGTGTGCTGATGATAATAGAACAATGCAACATTTCCACTACTCAGCTCACTTTTGAACAAGAAAGCATCTGGTAATAGTTTACACAGCCAAAGGCTCAGGGATTTTTGACCTAATCACGTGCAGCTAGAGAACATGTGCAATGCAAGACCTAGATTTGAAATATTTTGAAGCTTTAATGCCTGGACTAAAACCATCATTTAGAAACACTGCCAAGGGCTGACAAGAGAGCACAGTCCTAGCCCGCCATCTCCCTCCTCGGTGCCAGGCATTGTTGGGATCTCAAGATCCATGCGGGTGGACGGTCGGGGTCCTTGAGCTCTGTCCACTTGCGCTGCATAGATCTGAGGCAGTCCAGTATCATGTAAGTTACTCCTCCTTGTAAATGGAACATTTCTCTCACACCATTGCTAACTTTGTTACCCCAACAATGTTTTCTGCGTGAGGTAACACACCAAGTGGTTGGGACCTGCCCAGTGTTTGTGTGTGATGCTGGAGAACAAACCCAGGCCCTCACGCAAGCCAAATGTTCCGCTTAGCTACCTCCAAGGCCCGGGCCAGCATACCCTCCCTGCACTCTCTTTACTTCCAGTTTCCGGAGTCCTTACATAAGCCAGTGCTTGCGTAAACAGTGTTTCTCAACATACCTTTCAAGAACAATTACTTATTTTTTGCTTTTCCTAATGTGTCACTGCCTATAACTTCTGTAAAGTATAGAGAGCCCTTTCTGGCCCTCATTTTGGTCCAGGAAGTTTATATTCATAATCCCACAGATAAGTTATTAGAATACCAGGAAGTTAATCTACCACTTCTAGGGCAACCCACAGCAAAAGTAGATACTAAGGCATATTTGTAGTTTCGGGGAGCCAAGAGGTCCTAAGCGCAGCCACAGTGACAGCTATCTGGGAAAAGGCCTAGACTCTGGGCCAAACAGGGTTTTTTATTCATTCATACTGAAAGGAGTGACTTGGAGATGACTGTGAGAATGGCAGGAAGTAGGTAGGAGGCCTGCATTCACCTCTGCAATATGCAGAGAGAAGGGTATGCTGAGAGTAATTGCATAACACGGCTGAGATCGTATCTCATGTTTTGGGTCTGGTGCTTCAGCTCTGACATGTAAGCTTTCAAGGCCTAGGCAGTCAGAACCTCTACCCTGGGGCTGGACCCCAGCCAACAAGACAGAATGGAGCATTGGCTCTTCCTCCTGTCTGGACCTGACTCCCTCTAGAGCAGCAGGTGGGGGTTCCAGGGAAACAGGCCTGCCATCTTCAGACTGCTACCAGCAACTCAGCTAGACCAATATGCATTGTTTAAAGCCAATTGAGGGCTGGCAAGATAGCTCAGCGGTCTAGAGCGCCTCTCAGGGACCGCAGTTCGAGCCCCAGCACCACATGCCATGCCAGCCCCTCCCTGCAGGGCGGGCTGAGCTCACCCCCCACCCCCGCAAAAAAAAAAGAATCCATGATGTGTAGCGAGACACTGCAATAAATAAAGGAATTAAAAAATAAAATAAAATAAAATAAAGCCAATTGAAGGGCTACAGAAAAGTCCTAGCCAGCTCTGTACATGTCAACACAAGGAAATAGGGTCAGGCTCAGACAAAATGGACAGTTGCTCTTTTTTCAAGAAGAGTCTCCCAGGTGGTCCTACATAGTAAAGTATTTTAAAAATAAAATTCTGTAATTAAACACATGCAAAACCTAAGCTGAGATATTTTAGTATTCAAAACTCACATAAAATGACTGTTAAATCATTTGGACCGTCAACTCCTGGTGTCTTGTTGCTCATCACATACCTGAGCACAGTGCTAAAAACTAATTACCAGGATTTTCTCATCTACTCTGAGTCTTTCCATTGGTAGCTTGGTCTATCTGTAATTATTGGTATGTTTGGCTGGTTCTAGCTGTCTCCTCTTTTCCCTATCACGTTATGTACAGCACCAAATTAGAATCTGAGGTCATTATTGAACATAGCCTTTTTTCCCCCCTTGGTCCCCTTTCATTATTATTATTAAAACAGTACCGAGAATTGAGTGTAGGTCCTTCACCAAACTACATCTCCAGCCTTTCTTAGTTTTTAAGATAGGGCCTGGGCTGGGGGAGATGGCTCAATAGAATAAGCGCTTCCTCGGCAAGCACAAGGGCCTGAGTTCAATCCCTGGTTGCCCCCCTACCCCTCCAAAAAAAAAGACAGTGTCTGATGAAGTTGCCTAGGCAGGACCCAAACTCACACCATCCTGCCTCTACCTCCTGAGTGTTAGGACTATGGGCACAAGCCACAGCAGGCCTACCAAGGTACTCATCACTCATCTGGACCTGTTATCTTTTACAGCACATCCGATTTGGCTTCTTTTCATATGTAGGGATATCATCCGCCAGTATTTAAACATAAAATTCTTTTTTTTTTTGCAGTACCAGGGATTGAACTCAGGATGCTGCACTCAAGCACTTATTCTATTGAGCTATCTCCCGGGTAAAACATAAAATTCCTTCATACCTTAAAAAATGCAGCTATGTAAAGAAGCTGCTGTTGGAGAATTTGATGTCCACTGGATCCCCAACCCTTTGGGCTTCAGATCTACTCATTCTTTCCGGAGGTCCCAGAATACCTATTACACTTTGCTCCCCAGCAGTGAAAAATTAACAAACAGCAGAGATGTTACCAATATGAAAATGCTCTCACCTCACTGACCTTTCATCCTGTCCCAAAGCATGCCAACTGAACAGCAAAGTTTCTAGGAGTGCAGACAGATGGCAAACTAGGGGAAAGTAGGGAAAAGGCACACCAAAGCTCAAGGTGGTGCTTCTTTCTTGGTGAGGGACAGAGCTGACGTAGGAAAGGGGCCCAGGGAAGTTGGCATACAGCCCAAAGACTGACAGCAACTCTTTTCATCACCATTAAAAATCCCTGATATTTCTGCACACATCACTTATTATTAGTGGTCCACCTGTGGCAGACCGTCTAGAAGCAGCTCTTGAGTTAGGATGCTGGACTAGCAGTATAGCTGGTCATGCACGCCCCAAGCTATCAAGGAACCAGAGATGGAGAAAGAATGGGAAGGGTCTAGGCTTGTTCTAAATTGACAAATACAGAGCTGGAGGTGTAGCTAAGTGGCAGAGCACTTACCTTGCACATGAGGCTCTGGTTCAATCCCCTATGCCACAAACACAGAAAAATCATCCTGTACCCATGCCTCTGTTCTTCTATCCCATTCCAGAGCCACACCTTATTACTCAGTAGCTGCTCCCAGTCCCTTTCGGCCACGACTTGGCCTAGAGAGGTGCTTTTGCTGTAATGGACTCCAGTGTCACCACACCAGCTCAGTGTGAGCACACCCCGACCCTGCAAGTTCTCAGCATCCCCACCTGCGACACCCACCGCATGCTGGTCTTCGGGAAGGTGGAATGCATTTCTTCTCTCTCTGTTGAGCCTTCCAGCCACCTGACAGGGGAAGCTTTTATTTGATGGAATTTCTTGTCAGCCGTGTTCCTTCTCCAGGTGAAGACCTCTAAAAAAGTACAATTTTCTTAAGGATCAGCCAAAGAAGGTCAAGTGAACAGCAAAATGGTGTCCAGGAGAGTTTTTATTAATACGGAACAGTTTTAAAAATACAGAATAAAATAGCTTTATCTCTACTATTATTCACAACATCTGGTCCAAATATTACATATTCTTAAAATACTTAAACGCTTAATGAAGCCATGTTAGAAAAACAATATGAAAATTCTTTTTAAAAACTCCATAAAAGAATTACACATCTCAAAAAACAACCCTACCCCAAATACCTTCAGTATGCAAAATAAAAATAAAAAACAAAACAAAACCCCAGAAAGGTATATAGGCAAAGTCAGTCACAAAACGCAAGGAAAATAGAGGCATCTCCACTGTTTTAAGAACAGTCAGAAATTTATTAATGTGTCAGACAAACTTTATCAGGAACAAACAGAAAGGGGGCGCTTGTGGGAATGGTGCTGGGGACACACAGCCACGCTGAGGACACTGGGTGCCGGGGCGCTGGGAAAGCACAGTCAACAGCAACCTGTGGGAAGGGAATGTTCATGAGGCTGCTCAGAAGGGACTCCCAGTGCCTGTGAGCTTAAAAGACCTCAGGTGGAAGCTGAGCGGATGGCTGGCAAACCCCGGGGGTGGGAGTGGGGTCTTCTCGTAGCCTTCGGGCTCTAGCTGCAGGAGTAACCAAGTGTGGGAGATATTCTATTCTCTGCATCTGAACCCTAAGGGGCACATGAACCCACCAAGGCCGGTTCTCCTGGGCCGGGGACTCCATGAACACTCAGGTGCGAGAGCCCCATGCTCGCCCGATGTGTAGCAGGCCACGCTGGAATCTGGCAGCAGCTGAGCAAGCAAGCCCCTTCCAAGCTGGGCCGGGCGTGGTGTCCGCAGCCAGGTCCACAGAGCAAGCACAGCCACCCAGGATGTATCCTCTCCTCTCACCAGCTCTTTCCCTTCTATGTGGCCTGACTGGGCCACTCCCGTGGCACAGATATTACTGAAAATTAATTTGTCAGCTTTGAATCCAAGGTGCTAGAACCAATATCTCAGCAGGGACATGAATGAAAGACCTAACAGCTTAGCTCATAGTCATAGAATATATGTATGGGTAACTAAAGTATACACACATACTAGAGATTCATCAATGGAGAAATTCTATCAGTACATGACATTGTCATGAAAATTATATCATTCCCTCCCTGGAAAACTGTGACTTATCCTGGGCAGAAATGTTATTTTACTATATGGAAAATACTGCAATATTCATGCATAAATCAAGTTGTCATGAGTCAGTATTCTATGGTATAAAGCATATCCTGTGTGTGAATTTGTTACCACGAAAATGGGAAACTTAGGGCCCAGTACGCTTTGCTCGAGCTGGCCTGGGCAGGCCTCTCCTCTTGCCTTGCTCACACACCAGGAGCCCTCAGGTACTGAGGACACACGCGTCCACCACTCACTGAGCCTGCAGCGAAGCCCTGGTGCAAAGCCTGCGGCTCCACACTCTTTCTACACATTCTACCCCTGAGGCCAACACCAATGCTTTCACCTCAGGACCAGGCAGGTGAAGGTGTAGGCACTGACGTCAGACATGGAAGGCCCTGTCCAGAATATGTTATGATGTCCTATTGGGGAAACAGAGCCAGCGCCAGGCCTACAGGGTGTAAGCCAGCTGCCCACCAAGCCTCCCCCTTTAGGTGCATGCTGCAGCCAAAACACACAGATACACGTTCTTTTGCTTCCAGTTACAGACTTTCATTGTGCAGCACATTTGCTAGCAGGACTATGTCCCACAATGGCTGGCTTGTATGTGATTTGCTAGTTTGTTATTTTTTTTTTTTGGCAGAACTGGGGATTGAACTCAGGCTCTTGTACTTTCCAGACAAACACTTATGCTACTGAGGCATCTCCCCTGCACCCGTGATTTGCTAGTGATTAGGGGTCTTCAACAACTCAAAGCTATGCAAAAAGTGACAGACTCACTTGGAGCATCTCGTCAGGCTGCTCTTGCTCTCCTACTCTGTCTCCTCCCCCCTCCCTAGACAGAATATCAAAAACTGGTTGCAATGGAATAAGGGAGGAAACCTGGCTCCCTCGTATGTAAGCACAGGGCTTCCCCACTGAGACACTTGGTGGAAGCCTGTGTCTCCTGGAATTGAGGCCTCACGACAAAACTGGTGTGCAGAAAGATCCCCGGGGGATGGGGTCCCCAGGAAGAGGCTGCACTCTGGAGGCCCTGCTGGGAGGGAAGGCGGTCTGTCAAGATGAGTTAGGGAACTTGAGCCTGATGCTTTTATTTGTACACTTGCTCAATGGACAGCCAGAATTCTTCAACTCTCTGGGACACTTAACAGTTTTCCCCATTTTTTCAGAACAGAGATTAGTGATGCTAAGCAAACTATAAAGCGAATGAACAGAGAGCAACACAGGGCAAGAGAGCGATCAGTATCAGGCTGGGCGACAGGAATCAGTGTTCTGAGGTCACTACCCACTGTATGCACATCTAGGAAACAAAAAAATTGCATGTAATTTTGAATCTAGGATCTTTACGTGGTCTGCAGTAAGATTTTGGCAAAATAATGCAGCGGCTCTGAAGTGCTCTTGAATCCCAAAACATCTAGGAGTCAAGGGAGCTGCAGTGGCACAGCCACAGACATTGCGGTGGCAATGTGACAAAGCAAGGTGGCTGGGCATGGGGCCACAGAGACACACTGTGTGGACGAGGCTGCAGGAGTCAGCCCTGCAGAGACAGGGCACCCTAGGCTATCTGAAGCTCAGGCAGGTCAAGAGCACAGAAGGGACCCAGCCATACAGCATGGTCACTGTTTCATGTCTTAGGCTTTTCCATTGGCTGAAAAGCTTCAAATTTAACAGAAGCCACTTTGTCAAAAATAATTTAGTGTCATAAATTAAGAGATCCCCTTAGAGGGAGGTTGCTAGCTGCTTTCTCATCATCTTCTCATCATCTAGAACTCAGTCAAACAAGGTGGCACATGGCTAAGGGACTCACTTTCCCCTGACAAATCAAGGTTCAGAGGACATGCAATGTGATAATGCCCAGAAAGTCTCCCCAAGGCAGGGCAGCTAGAAATGTCTGGCCACAGGAAAGCGGGAGAAATGATGTGGATCATTCACTGCGGCAGCTCTATTTGGTGACCTACCCAGCTTCCCTTCTTCATAAAACAAATTCATGTGTAACTTAACCCAGAGTTTCTGGTCCAGTAGTCAATTTTGATAAATAGATTAGGATTACAGTACTTACACTTTCATGGTATCAGGCAATACAAAACACAACCACAACAATGGTTACTGGCCTTCAATAGTTGTTACAATAAGCTTCCCTGATGGTATCCAAGCTTAACAAATGCTGGTACTTTTCTTAATGGGGGTGGAGGTTGTGGGAGAGGACGAGACATAGCAGGGACAGAAGGGAAGAAGGTCACATGGAAAAACACTGATTTGGAAAATCTGCTATAGTCAATAACATTAAATAGGAATAAAATCTTGTTAATTATAGACACGCGCAACAGTCACATCGACATGACAGCAGAGCTAGGACTCATGAGCTTACCTGGCCAGTGCCTTGAGTGGTACCCTGTACCCATCACACCAGACAGGAGCGATACGTGCCCAACAAGGTGTCTCGGCCATTAAAGGGGTCAGCAGGAATATGCTGGCTTGGCAGGGGTCAGGGTGGCAGGGGAAAGAGCCATAAAGAATCCTACGGGCTTTGGGGTCCTTGCCCTTCCCTTTCAACCCCCTGATCAGGGTTCTACTTCATACCTGTGCAGACCTTCACATGCCCTATCGAGCCCAGAGCAGCAGGCCACTGTTCTCAGGCTGGTCAACAGCCTCCCAGGGGCAATCAGGGACAACAGTATTATTTGGCAGGCAGTTCTGACGATGTGAGGGTATGGTGGCCTCCAGCCCAGGTGCAGGCTGAGGTCAAGCAAAGAGTAAGTAGACCTAGCTGCTTTGAGATAGTAAGCCCCTGGCCAGGCCCTGGAGGCAGGTGTAGGGAAGCTAGTGCTGGGCAGCGGGAGAGGACAGAGCAAAAGGACTTGCTGATGATTCTGAATGCCTACTCCCATGGGAGGACTGAAATTTCAAGTTCAGTGACCATGGCCAGCAATGGACACTGCCACAGGGCAAGAGGTCAATGGCTTAAATACAGTGGCAGGTGAGACACCATATTAGACACAATTACTACCCGCAACAGAAAAGCAATGTGCCTTTGCTCTGGGGCATAGTATGTAGATGCAGATGTACAAGCACATATTTGACTTATTTCTCGGCAAGGAATGACAGGTACGTGCCTCACTGTGGCCAGGCCACAGGGCACAGCTAAGGCTATACTGTGGCCTGTGAGTCTTCGTCTGAACTCCGGCTGTTCTCGCTTTTTCCAAAGCCTTTCCATGTGTAGCCTGCAAAGGTTGGGCTGATGGGCAGGTAGCTGAAACATCTGTATTTTTTAATAATGTTCATGCCAAAGGGCAAGTTGTAGGACTCCATGCCATCAAGAGACTTGTTCCCTTTGCTCACGCCCTTCTTCCACTTCCTGATTCCTCTTTCCTCTGGGGTACCTGATTGATACACATATACAAATACATACACACACCACAAAACAGCACAACACATGCTTAGTTTAATAATTCTATTAAGATGAGGCTGCTGTCCTCAAGCCCAGCCCCACCTGTACAACAGTAAATACCTGAGACGCTAAGGGCCTCAGATCTGCAGATACCCAAGCACAAGTCCAAAAGGCACTAGCCTTTCCTGCCCTTCTTTTCCCACATCCACATGGCCTCCCGAGGCTTTCTGTCCTATGCTTTCCCATCGCCCACATTCTCAGTGCTCACCACTGAGGGCCAGTGCAGCAATGCTACTGCTTTCCCAGCTCACTATGTCAGTCTCCTGACTGCTCACACTGACCTCCCTCTCACCAACCCCTCCCGAACCTACTGTCAAACACTGCAAAAAATACCTCTCTAAAATGTGAATCTGTCTGTAAAATAGGCCTCAGTTTTTGTTATACCCACGAAGTCTTCATCAGCCAGCATTTAGCCGCTGCTTTGCTCCCTTTTAGTGTGTGTGTGTGTGTGTGTGTGTGTGTGTGTGTACACAGACACATGTGTAAGGGGTACTGGCCTATCCTTGGACTTGAAGGTATTATTGAGATTTTTTTCTTTTTTAACTGAGATTATTTTGCTTAAGATAAGCTACTCCAAGGACCGGCCAAATAGCTCAGAGGATTAAAGCACCTGCTAGCAGGCACAGAGGTCCAAGGTCTGATCACTGGGCCTGCCGTGCTGGCCCTGCCCCCAAGGGATGCCAAGACAGTAATTGAGACTGGGTGTGGTGGTGTGCACCTATAATCCCAGTTCTTGGGAGGCTGTAAACAGGTGGATTACTATGAGTTTGATCTAGCAGTGAGACCCTAAACACCAAAATGCCTCAACTAATACTGCTGGGGAGCCTAGGGTAGACACACCAGGAAGCACAACAGTACACAGCGCTTTCTCCAGGAAGCTGGGCCACATCCCTGCCTAGGCTGTCATCCAGGGCTCAGCACAGAACCACCAACTGGGATTACAGGTGCCGCAGGGGCAGTCTCCGAAGGCCCTGGGCTTGTCCTGGCCTCACTGCCTCAGCCTCTGCTCACTGTCCTCTGTTTATAGCTGCGGGGTCACTTTAGGAATGACCCTCTGAAGGACAGTCCCATGGAGAAGTGCCAGAGACTGTTACCAGCAGCTCAGGAATGTGTGACAACCTGAGAGCCATACTGCACCTTTAGGTAGTGTGAGAGGGGACAAGAGCCTGAGGTGTTGCACTGCCATCAAACCACACCCCACGCCACTCACAACCAAAGCTTTTTTTTTTTTTGGTGGAACCAAGGGTTGAACTCAGGCCCTTGCACTTGCTAGGGAAGTGCTTATTCCACTGAGCCATCTCCCAGGCTTATGAACAAAATGATTTATAAGTGGAGTATCATCTCAATGACTTTAGAAGAAATTCAACTAAGAACAGCACTGAACTCTTCTCTTCCTCTCTCCTCTTTCCTGCCCTCTCCTTCCCTGTCTGAGATGTGGGGGGCCTCACTATGTTACCTAAATAGTTTGAACTCTTGGGCTTAAGAGATCCTCTTGCCTCAGCCTCCCAAGCACCTGGGATTAAAAGCATGTACAACCCAGGTCTAGCTTTTGCTTCTCAGTTTTTGTTCAGTTAGAAAAAATAATGCACAAACGTAGTATCATATTTGATATATACCACATACCTGGGATGGTGTTGTCCAAAACGAAAGCCACACAGCCTCCTACAAACATAGCAGTTGTGAGAAGCACGTTTAAGACTTGGTCAATTCCTGTTATGCCTAGAAACAGAGCAGAGACTGTGAGTACCATTGCTGCAGCCAGAGCAGGCCTCTAGTCAGACAGGCAGTGGGGTTTGCAATCCTGCCAGACAATGTAGAAGGTGAAATTGTGAGCTGTATACATAGATGAATTCTTGCCAGTAATGTTTTAAACTCCTATGAATACTTTCAACAAGCATCCCTACAAAAACAATTCCTAATAGAGGTCAGGTGAATCTAATAAAGTGACTTTGTCCTACAGTGAACTATATCCTCATGAGTGCTGTCTGCACACCAAATCTTTCAAATAAAATATAGCTGTTTAAAGCTAAAAAAATTATACACTGACTCAGACAAAAATATTTGTGCATCTGTAAACAAGTATTCTCAGTAGCCTAGGCTCCTAATCAGAGCTCAGATGCTTTCCACCAAGAAAGTGTCCTCCTGGGTATGCAATGGGTTAAAATGTAAAGAGCAGCAAGAACCTCCTTGCTATTAGATGCTCACATGCTTTCTAAATTTAAAATAAGTGCTTACTTGGTGTATGCAAAACCCTAGGCTCAAGTTCCAGCACCGCCCCCTTCACCCAAAAAATACCTAAAAATTGCCCTATTTAGTGGTACTGGGTGTGTGCCACTTCATCTAGCTAGCTGTTTATTTCTTAAGATTCCTTCTTTGTTCATTCTTCCTGATAATAAGATATGAACATAGCATGTAGAAGCTAGAAGGTTAATCTGGAACTGCAAATTGCTCCAATGTAGTATAACACACACACACCTCAGTTGTTCATGGTGGTGCACACCTGGGATCCCAGTACTCTGGGAGGCTGCTGCAGGGGGAGCACAGTTCACTGCAGCCTGCCAACTAAGCAAGGCCTTGTCTCAAAAAGGGCTAGGATGTTGCTTAGTACAAAGGTCCTAGATTTAGTTCTCAGTGCTAGAGGGGGCGGGAAAGGAAGAAAATGAGTATTTCCAAGTGTATGATGTTTTAGGAAATCATGCATCTTAGCTGGGTGCAGTGGCTTGCCTGTAATCCCAGCAACTGCGAGGACAAGAAAGGAGAACTGCCACAAGTTTCCGGGCCAGCCTGGCCTCAATAGTGAGTTCTGGGCCAGTCAGACTACTTGACAAGATTTTGTCTCAAAAAACAAAACATAAAAAACCTGCACATGGGTTGGGGAGATAGCTCAATGGAATAAGTGCTTGCCTGGCAAGTGCAAGGTCTTGAGTCTGATCCCTGGTACCACAAAAAAACAAAACAAAAACAACAACCTGCACACTATTAGACGTCTCAATAGGTGTAGCTTGAAAAAGGCATTTAATAGAGAGGCAATCTCCTGGGCGAGAGGACTTGACTTCCATGTCAGGTTTGTTCTGGCTAATGTGAGAGGGAGACTCCACAGATATGACCTGAAGAGACACACAGGAGGGTTCACACTCCTGCCCGTGGAGGTTTGATGTCTCTTCTACCTACCTGTGACCAGAGGGTTCTGTCTGAGGTAACTGGGAAGGACAAGCCCAAAGAAGATGGAAAATCCAAGCACAAAAAGGTTCCGGGAAGAATTCAAGTCAATGAACTGCAGGTTGGACAGGCCAACTGCGGTGATCATTCCTGCAGGAGAAACAGACTCAGATCGCACGGCATGGGGTGAGGGCCTCTCCCTGTGCAACTGTGATTAAACCGGGAGCTCACCCAGAAAGCAGACACCTACCCCCAGTTACTATAACTTAGTGGTGCAGCCATCAAATCCAGAGTACTGCTGTAGAAATGGTCAGCTGTAAAACTACCTATTCATAGGGAAGGTGTTTCAACTAAACCAATGAGAAATTCCACTGAGGCCAGATTTAATGTTAATTTTCATACTGCTAGATCTACCTTTTAATATAAATTCAACTGAAAAAAATAATGTAGATCTTTATCTTTTGAGGATTTAACTTTGTTTTAAAACAGAAATTTACTGATAATATTGCTTCAATTTTACTGAAGGGTGTCCACAAAGGCCCCAAGAGTCCTGCTGAGAGCTAGCAGTGTGAGGACAGGAGCCCAGAGGGATGGTACTGGGATTACCGAAGAGCGTGCAGAAGAGGGCTCCAAGCACTGGGTCAGGCAGGGATGCGAAGAGGGCACTGAACTTGCCGATCATGCCTAGGCCAAGCATGAGTGCTGCGCCATACTGGATCACCCGGCGGCTGCCCACCTGTGGGTACATCAGAGGGGAGACACTCAGCCCTCGCTCCAGTAGCACCCACAGCCAGCCTGGCCTCCCCAGATAAAGGTGACTATCCTCAGGCATTACCTAGATCAGTTCCTCAACCCTCGGGGACAGGATGCTTATAACATATGATGCTTGCACCTGCCAAACCAAGGAGCACCTGCCCCACCCATGGTCCTCTCTGAGGCTCACTCCAGAGTCCTCACTGGGTAGGTGACCTTGGGGGGGTCAGGAAGCAGCTGCTTCCCTAGCCCCAGGTGGAGCCAGGCATACACTAGGCCTGCTTCTCTGCTGGGTCCCTCATACTACTCTTCCTAAGTTAGTTACCAGAAACACATTAGCCTCAACTCCTGCACACATGCCCAGTGAGATAACCCTTACCCCACATCCCAGAACCTCTTCACCCACACATCCTGCCAAGACAGGTGCCATGGACTAGGGCCCAGAGGGAAGAACAAGCCCACCTGGACCTCCTGTGGATATGTGTCCTATCTGGCTCTCAGGATCCTCACCTACCATATTGTTCTGTTCTGCTTAACAGAGTGATGCCATGTGCCTGAAGGGGTCTGACTGTGTGGCCAGCACCGGCCCTTTCTCCACCACTGTGCCTTCTGCCATCATAAGTAACTCTTCTACCATACTGGTATATGGGGGGAGGGGGGAAGGG
>PVKA01036161.1:0-22014 GCA_004027165.1 Ctenomys sociabilis
ACTAGGTCACATCCTCACCAACAATGAAAAAGTGTTGCTTTTTCCTGGAACCTCACCAGCATTTGTTATTGTTCGATATCTTGATGATAGCCACTTCCCTCTGGAGTAAGATGAAACTTCAATGTTGTTTTCATTTGAGTTTCTCTAATAACCAGCAATGTTTAATATTTTTTCATGTATTTCTTTCTTTGTCATTTGTAGCACTACTTTTTTGAGACATGATCCCACTATGTAGCCCAGGCTGGCCTGGAACTCCAGTGATTCTCCTGCCTTAGCTCCTGAGTGCTAGGATTGCAGGTGTGCACCACCATGCACGGTTATATTTCTTCTGAGAATTATCTATTCATTTCAGTTGCCCAATTTTTTATTGGTGTTTTTACTTTGGGAGCTCTAATTTTTATAGTTCTCTATATCTTCGAGACATTAATACTTTTGTCCAAGGTGCTCCTGGAATATTTTTCCCATTCTGTAGGCTATCTCTTCTTTCTTTTGGTTATTCCCTTTGCTGTGCCAAGTTTTAAAACTAATATGAGCCCATGTGTTGATTCTTGCTACTATTTCTTGTACCATTGGAGCTCTGTCCAGAAAGTCCTCACCTATGCCTATCTCATCAAGAGCTTTGCCTATTTTGTCTTCTAGCAGATTAAGTGTTTGTGTTTTAATATTTAGCTACTTAAACCATTTTGATGTTAGTTTAATGTGTTTTGAGAGATATGCATCTAGCTCCAATTTTCGGTTGATATATAGCCACTTTTCCATGCATTATTTATTTAAAAGGCTGTCTTTCCTCCACTATATATTTTTGCCCCTTTGTCAAATATCAGGTGACTGAATGTGCCTGGGGTTGTTTTTGTACCCTCCATTCTGTTCCATTAGTCTACACATCTGTTTTTATGTTAGTGCTTTTCTGTTTTTATCATGGTAGCTCTGCACCATAACTTCCAACCTGAGGTTGTGAGGCCTCCTGTTTTGCTCTTGTTATCTAGGATTGTTTTTGCTATTCTGGTTCTCTTTTGGCTCAGTATGAGTTTTAGGATTGTTTTCTGTAGTTCTGGGGAGAATGTCCTTAATATTTTTTAATCTTTAGAAGATTTTATTTAAGTATTTCATAAAATCACTGTGTGAAGTCATCAACATGTGAATTATGAGCTATTAAATATAGTAAAATAGTTCTGTTGGTGTATCAACCAATCTTTATTTTTTGTGGTACTAGGGATTGAACTCAGGACCCCTTCGCTTGCCAGGCAGATGCTTATTCTACTGAGCTACCTCCTTATTCTACTGAGCTACCTCCCCAGCCTTCAACGATTCTTTTGATACAATCTCCTTGGCCATCTAAGAAGGAGGACTTCATATACTTTTTAAAACATTAAATGACAAAATATTAAGTATCGATCTGTTTGGTCATTTCAAAATAGCCATCTAGTTGGCACACAATCAAAATTATATCATTTTAAATATGGAGAGAGAGAACTGAATCTGGACAGACTCTGCAAACTACTTCGTAAATAATGAAATAAACTGGTTTTACTACTTAACCTCACTCAGCCAAACACTGATAGTTGGGTAGCTGATCTGAAAACACTCTCATTCATTTACACTATTTCCTGAGGGTAATCAGGATAACTGCTAGATAGATTTAATGCATTCCCAGTCAGTATACCAAGGACACATTTAAGATACCTGGGAATTTCTTAAATATGTTTTTGCTATTTTGTTTGAGAATACCAGTTTGAATAGCCATTTTAAAAAGTTCTTCTTTTCACTTTCTGTTCTTTTGTTAGTTTAGTTTATTAGTACATGTATATACTACCCAACAGTTACCTTCCTTGTGGGAAATTGGTACATGTAAGGCCATTTGAACAGTGTAAGTTCTACCTATGCAGGAACAGGAGCTATCTTTCCATTTTCTAAAGTTTTCTTTAATCTCCTTTCTAGAATACTGTAACTTTCACTGTAGAGGTCTTTTACTTCCTTAGTTAGGTTAATTCCTAATTATTTAATTTTTTTCTTGGTGCTATTGTGGATGGCATTGGTTTCCTAATTATTCTTGGTTGGTCCTTTATTGGCACATTTTATGTGTGGATGTCATGCCCTGCTCTGTTACTGGCTTCGGTTATTATTTCTTAGAGGGATTTGGCTGGAGTTTTGGGATCTTCTGTGGAAAGGACTGCATCACCTTCAAATAATGATAATATGACTTCCTTTTTTAGCCTATCCCTTGAATTTGTTTCTCTTACCTGATTGTTGCAGCTAACATTTTGAGTACTGTACTGAACAGGAGTGGGCACAGTGGACACCCTTGTCTTGTGTAATGGTTTGTGTCTAGTTGTCCCCCAAAAGACTCATACAGTCACTGGGCCAGGCTTCTAGAGTTTGTGATTAATTCATGGTCCAGTGCTGGGATTATGGGGGTGAGTGCCACACACACAGATAGCCTGGATGCAACACAAGGAAGAGAAAGGGGCTTGGTCCCAGCCACTGGCTCTGCTGCTGCTGCTTCTTCTGTTTTGCTCTTATAATTTTGCTTGTTTTCTCCACCATGAACTGCTGCCCTCTGCCATGTTCCACTCTGCCTTGGGTCCTGCTGAGTGTGGTCTGAAACCTCCACAAAGTGTGAGCTAAATAAACCTGTCCTCCCTTAATTTTGAGTGTCGGATATTTTGTCCCAGCAATGAGAGAAAAGTGAATGAGACACCTTGTTTTTGTCTTTTCTTTTTTTCAAAAAAAAAGTAGGTCAGTTTTAATAAGATGTTCCATGTTGTTTTATTACAAATGAATTTTATCAGGCTGAGATGAGTTCCTTTTACTTTTTTTTTTTTTTTTTTTTTTTGGTCTTTTTGAGACAGGGTCTCACTATGAGTTCAGGCTGGCCTTAAGCTCACTTTGTAGCTCAGGCTGGTCTCGAACTCACAACAATCCTCCTGCCTCAGCCTCCCGAGTGCTGGGATTACAGGCATGCGCCACCACGCCCGGCTCTACATTTATTTTCTTCAAGGTTTTTTTGTCATGAGTGGACACTGGATTTTACCATTGTTATCCTTTCCTTTAGTGTGTAGTGATATTATTTGGCTTTTCTGATCAGTTTCAGCTTGAAGTTTATTTTGAGAATAAAATTGCTACCCCTACTTGCTTTTGAGGTCCTAGTAGACGGAATATCATTTTGTATCCTTTGATTTTTAGTCTTTGAATTATTTTTGGCTTAGATGCAGTCTTCAGACTGCAACAGACTATTGAGTTTTACTTTTTGATCCAGCTCCTGGGGCCTTTGGGGGAGTCGGTGCTGGGAACTGCACATTCCAACAAGAGCTGTACCACCGAGCTTTATCCCCGGCTTACATATGTCTTTTAAATGAGAAATTGAAGCTTATGTTGGTTACTTTTCTCTCATTGCTGACACCCAAAATTAATGAAGGAAAAATTTATCTAGCTCTCAGTCAGTGGGCTTTCAGTCCACTTTTGGCTGGCTCCAAGGCAGAGTGGCACATGGCAAAGGGTAGCTTTTCATGGCTGAGGAAAACAGCAAAGAGCCAAGTATGTGGCAGTGGCGGCGGCAGCTAGCAAGCCTCTCTCTCTTCCCCATGTTGTATGCAGATTACCCACCCCAGGGCAGGTGTAGCACTCATACCCATAATTCCCACTTTGGATCATGAATTAATCACAAACTCTAGCAGCCACCTCAATGATTGTATGAGGCTTGGAGGGGACAACTAGACACAAACCATAAGAAGGTTATTTACAATGAGTCATGACTAGAAGGTATTAATTTACTACCATTTCGGGGTTTTTTTTGTATTTTCACTTTCTCTCTCTCTCTCTCTCTCTCTGTCTTTTTCTCTCTTTCTCTCTTTGTCTCTCTCTCTCTCTGTCTGTCTCTCTCTTTCTCTCTGTCTCACTTCTTATTTATCTACTCATCCTGCTTGATGTGTTCATTCTATCTGATATTTTGGCTTTGTTCACTTTGCTCTCTCTCTCTCTCTCTAGGCTATTCTTGAGTATTTTTGGAGCACAGGTTTGGGATTTGTATATCTCCTAACTTATTATTTATCATGAAATGATTTTAGTTTTTCATCAATTTTGAAAGATATTTTTTCAAGATATAGCAGTCTGAGTTGGAAATTATTTTCTTTTAAGGTTTAATTTACTCCCAGCTCTTCTGGCCTTTCATGTTCATGCAGAAAATTCTGTTGTAATCCTATTGTGTTTACCTTTATAAAAGATTTTTTTTCTTTTCCCTGCCATCTTTTAAGATTTTTATCTTTTTCTTGCACTTCTGGGATTTTTACTATGCTATGTTGTGGAAAACCTCTTTTTTTCATTATGGTTATTTGGTTTTCTGTAGCCTCCCTTACCTGTATGGTGAGTTCTTTCCCCAGTCTTGGAAAGTTCTGTGCTATGAATTTCTGTAAACAGATTTTTATTCTATGTGTGCTGTCTTCTAATTTCTCTCTGATTCCAATTAGCCTTAACTTAGTCTTCTTGGTGTCATCTAACAGCTGTTGGACAAATTTTTCTTGCTGCCTCATCTCATTAAAAGTTTCTCAGAACAAATTACTTTGTATTTCCATTTTGTCCTCGATTTACAAAACCTTGCCTTTACTTTGATCATTTCTGCTATTTTTGAATCCCATAGAATTTTTAGCTCTGACATCTCTGTCTGACACCTTTTAGTGAGTCTTTTTCCTTAGTAAATGTGTCATTAATGTTTTGAAGCACTTCAGTCAGCTCTTTCAATATTTATGTCTTACAGAGCCACGTCAGTCAGTGTGTTCACTAGTTGTATTATCTTTTGGGTTATATCTTCTTTAAACTTTCAGTTTCTTTAATTCCTCTTCAAGCACTTTGTAAAGGTCAGTTATTTAGTATTTACTTTCCCCTTTACTGTTGACCTTTGGTTCTGCTTTGGAAAGTTGGAAAATCTTTGGGGGCATTCTTCATGTTTCTTTCTCTCTCTCTCTCTCTCTCTCTCTCTCTCTCTCTCTCTCTCTCTCTTTCCCTCTCCCTCTCTCTCTCTCTCTCTCTCTCTCTCTCTGTGCATGTGCGTGTGTGCGTGTGTGTGTGCACGTGTGCGCGTGTGTGTGTGTGTGCGCGCATATGCATGTGCACTCATGCTGAGGGTTGAGGTCAAGTAGAGTGAAGAGATTTTTGTTGTTGTTGTTGATTTGAAGCTCTTGCCAATTAGATTCTGTTTTCCAGAGATTTGTTTTTGACTATGTTTATCCCGAAGTATTGTTTTCCACTTTAACACGTTCAAATTGTGTTTGACCCTGTCACCTTGTTGTTGTCCCTTAGATAGCTGTCTTCTTTCCTAGGCTTAATATTTATTTCTTCTTTTCTGAGTCAAAGTTTTCTTCTTCTTCATAATCAACTTCTTCTTTTTCTTCTTCTTCTTCTCCTCCTCCTCACCCTCCTCGTCCTTCTTCTTCTTCTTCTTTTCTTCTTCCTTATCTTCTTCTTCTTTACCAAGAATCAAACTCAGAATCTTGCACCCACTAAACAGGTGCTTATGCTGTTGAGCTATCTCCCCGACCCTAGGTTTAACATTCATAAACTTATGTCTTCATTAATAAAGGGCATCTGATATGTTAGAAACAAGATAATCATATTTTCATGACAAAGATAATTTGAATGGCCAAAAAAAGGAGCACTACAAGGTTAGCTGTCCCTCTCATCACTGAGCTACAGTAGCTGACACAATGTAAGTAAGGAGAGGGTTATTTTTCCTCACATTTCAGAAGTATGCGTCCATGTTTAGCAGGTGTAAATACAAATATTGAGTGGTAGAGGGCTGGCACTGAGGAAAACTGTGCACGTTATGGTAGGCAGAAAGAAGAAGGTGGAGGGAGGAGCCGGGGAGCCTCATGCCAAGTGATCCACCTGTGCCCAGAAGAGCCAGCTCCTCAACAGTACATTTAGCTATCAGCTCACCAGGAGACTCATCCCCCAGTGAGTGTATTGCCCTTGGGATCCCACCACATCCCAAGACCCAGCCTCTGAGTCCAGGAGGCTTTGGGTGAACGATTCTTGATTTAAACCATAACATTAATCAATATATTTCCTTGGCTTTACATTTTGTGTCAAAGATTATGTCATCCTTTCAATTAGCACTTTGAATCATCGCAGGATAATGGGTTTGTTCCATTGTATTGGGATTTTTCTTACCTTTTCTAAATTGAATATGACATTTGAATGGTGTCCAAAAATCTCTTCCTTAGCATCCAGGAAGTGACAACAGCAATAATGAAAAGATGTCATGACTTATTCTGCAGATACCCATCTACAAAATGTTTCCCATGAGATCCTATAACCTTGCAGTGAACAATCAAGTAAAGGAGACATTATGAGATTGTTCACTTTTCTGTTTGCTTCCCTGGGATTTCTAAACCATATACAAATTTTTAAGCTATGTGCCTTTGTCTACTTGAATATAAATACCATAAACTGGGTGATTTATAAGTAAGCTGTATTTATTTCTCATAATTCTGAAGGCTGAGTTGTACAAGATCAAGGTGCTTTCAGATTCAGTGTCTGGCGGTGGGAGGGCTCCATCTCTCAGAAACAGCAACTTCTTGTTGTGTTATCCAATGGTAGAAAGGGGCAACATATCTCTCTTCTGTCTCTTTTGTAGGGATCTAATCCCAATCATGAAGGTTCTGCCTTTGAGATTTACTCACTCCTAATAACCTCACCTTTTAACACCAAGAATTTTACAACTTATGAATTAGGGATGGGGTAGGGGTACAAACTTTCAGTCCATAGCCCCGCACAGAAGTGGATGAAGTTGATGATGCTTTCTGAGAAGAAGTTATTGAATGTGCTACTTACATGGAACATTCCTCTAAGTTATGTGGGTCTAGTTTCAATCTTTAATTTCAAACAATTATGTTTAACAGTGATATCAGGGAGAAAATGGAGCCAAAGAAGTAAATTGTATTTCTAGCCAAGATCGGGCATGTTCAGGGTAGTATGGC
Source organism: Ctenomys sociabilis (assembly GCA_004027165.1). Lineage (NCBI taxonomy): Eukaryota > Metazoa > Chordata > Mammalia > Rodentia > Ctenomyidae > Ctenomys > Ctenomys sociabilis. The sequence goes on from PVKA01036161.1 coordinate 6,972, forward strand.
CGTAGACAAATTGTATTTCTAGAAAAGTGGAGGTCACTACTCCTTCTGCCCATATTCCCAAACTGGCAAGTAGAACATTGGCCTCATCATGTAGGTAAAGAGCCTTCCTCCACCCCTAACTGATTTCTTCTCCAAGCACCACTCCTGTTGCAAATTCAAGACTGTAAGGCAAGTTGCTGCCCTGCAAAATCAGGTTGTATGTGTGTTGTGGGCCTAGGCCCTGTCTGCAACTTCACCTGACTAGATGAAGCCATAGTAGCTTCACAGAACTACCAAGAGGAATCTGAGAAAACCACTACCTTTTCTCGGAGGCTGCCTTAAAGACATATTCTGCTGAGTCATTTTTTACCTCTGTCCAACAGACCCAGAAAATATGATGAATGAGAGAGAGAGAGAGAGAGAGAGAGAGAGAGAGAGAGAGAGAGAGAGAGAGAGAGAGAGAGAAAACCAGGTTTTCTGGCAGGAAAAAAATAAGCCAGCTCTCATGCTCAGTAAGGGGCCTAGCATCACTGAAGTCCATAAGCATCATACTACAGTTGAGAAAATGGAACCTGGGAAGCTTCACAAAACATCAGCAGAGACAGAAGTACTATCCAACGGTACTATCCCTTTGCCATCAAGGATGACCCAAGAAGAGCAATCCTTCAACTCAGGTTGTGAGGTAGCTATCAATGTGAGGAATAAAGACATGTTAAAAAGACAGAGAAACCTATGTAAATATTGTCAGTTTATAAGTCCACCTGCTGTCCCTAGGACAGAGCAAGTATGGCTGACCCTGCTCCCCACCACTCCCTGGCTCATGGGCTATTTTCTCATCTTGGAGGCTTCATCCACCCTTCCCTTAATGTTTTCTTGCAACTTACTGTTATCAGTATATTGGGTACCAGGGATGAGCACCTAGGATTGTGCACCCAGCGTTCTGTACCAATATAGTCAGAATCTTTGTTGTATGTCTACTAGCCTCCCTATCAGAATCATGAAAGAACAGCGATGCCAGTATATCTACATGAGTCACTCACTGAGTCCAGAGTCATTCACCTTGATGTGTCAGTTATTTGACAATAAACATACTCATTGTTAGCTGTTCATGGGTCTCTATAGAGTCTCTGAGGCTCCATGGAGATATTACCTACATTTTCATCTTGGTTTGCTGCTCCATGAGCCAGCTTGGAGTTGGAAAATTTAAGAAATTAAACCACCCCTCCTGTGTTGATAATATTTGTGTATGAGCTATAGAAGTCTACATAAGTGTCCAATAGGCTATTTTTCAGATAATCCTATTAGTAAAATTTATTTCAAGTTCAGATTACAAATTCAGGCATATCGTCAGCATACAACTTCTCATCAATAATTTTAATCCAGTTGTTTTCTTACTATATTGTTATAGAGATGGGTTGGTTTTGCATGGTAGCAAAGGCCTAGAATGATTACTCTAAGAGAGAGAGCAAAGTATGGAGGTACTGGTGCTGCATTATAGAGGGAAGAAAAAGGAAACACTGAAGATAGTCTTTGCTTCTTCTTCAGATTCATTCAAACTGTCATGATTTTACTGAATTATAGCCCTTTATTTTGTTTGTGTATTATACAACACTCTGGGTATTGGGTCTACTAGGAGGAAGTAGCTAATGTCTTTTGAAAATATTTCCAGATGGTTTGTATCACAGGTACTGTTCCTGTAAGAGCCACATAAGGTGCTTTGTCATAAAGGGTATCCTGGTCCTATTGCCGTATATCAGCAAGGAATCACAATCTCATAAATATGTATGACTAAAAGCCTTCTTTTCTAGCTGAAGTTACTCAGAATATTTCAAGAATATTTTGTCTGGTGCTATCAAAAGGCTCCCCCTCTTGCTCACATGAAATGTTAGATTTACTAAGCCATGTATATGGCATTGTTGGGATTTAGGTGTCTCATAACCTGGGTTGGAAGAAAATATTTCTCAGGGTCTCATGCTTCTTAATATGACTTTACCTTATTCTGTCATTAGGAATCCCTGATACCAAAGAACCAAAGTTAGGTAGCATTGAAATGAGCCATCAAATTTTCCTACTTTTCCAATTAGGAAATGGAAAGTCAAGAAGGCCAAATAATAGGCTGCTATGGTTGGTATTAAAAAGTCCCCAAAAGGCTCATGGGTTCAGAGGAGGGACTTTTGGCAGGTGATTAGATCAGGAAAATGTTAATCTCATAAATGGATAATAAATTGATGTGTCCATAGCCAAATGTTGTGCTAGGATGTGAGCCCTTGTTGGAGAAAGGCCAAGACCCAGAAGGGAATAGTCTTTATTGCTTACTGCTTTCTCTTTCTGTGTGTCACAAACATGAATATAAAACTCATGGTCCTTGACTTTCTAGTCAAAATATTCAATGCTAGTCACAGAACTGGATTGAAAGTCATGCTTTGGAGTCAGGTAAATGGTTCTACTCTGGCTCATCTACTCCTGTGTGCCACGGGCTTGTGACTACTCAACCTCCTGAAGCCTGTTTCCTCATCAGCAATATCATGCCTGCCTCATTACATTTCTGTGAAATTTAAACAAGACTAAAGGATTTGAAGCAGTTAGCACAATGCCTGGTCCACATGTAGGTATCCAAATGTATTAGGAAAGAGTATTTCCCATTTGGCTATGCACTCATGCTTGATTCTGTTGCTGAGAATACAGACAATCCTGAAAAGGTGCTACAGCTTGGATGGGGTATAAGTGTGATCCTCAGGTACTCACATGATGGAATGTTGTCTTCCAGTTCAGGGATGCAACAGGGGGATGGTACCTTTAAGAGGCAGGATTTTTTTTTTGGTACAGGGTTTCACTATGCAGCCCACATTCATAGTGATCCTCATGCTTTCTGTCTCCCTAGTGCTGGTATTACAGGCGCACGCCACCACTCTCGGACTCCATCGCTGGCTCAGTGCACCTGAAGGCAGGGCCAGTGTGGCAGGCAGAACCAGGAATCTAACCCTGGCTGTTGAAGAGGCAGGCTTTTTGAGAGTCCATGGTGGGTGTGGCCCTCAGCAGAGATTTGTGACCTTCTCCTGGGACTCCATTTAGTTCCTGCAAGGATCAGATGTTATAGAAGGGTGAGGCTGGCCCTCCCCTCATGCTGTCCTCCTGTCCTGCCACACAACAGTGTCCTCTCATTGGCCATTCACCCTCACTAGACCTGAGCTAATGCCACGTCCTCGAACTATGAGCTCAAAACAAAAAGAATTTTTCTTTGCAGTGTGGTCCAGCACCTCAGATACTCTGCTGTATAAATGGAAAAAGGACTAATACACGTGCTGCATATCAATCTTTCCTCTCTAATCACATAAGCAGGTCACCACAAAGTTTTTATTTTCAAATTTCAAACTCACAAAATAATTGAGAGTCTATTGCAATCAGGATTCATTTGTGTTTCAATTTTACCAGCTTACATTTACCGCATGTGCTTGCTTCCTCTGAGCCCCCTATCCTCCTTCACCTCCATCAAATCATTTGGAAGAAAATTACTGGCATCATGATGGCAATTTACCCCCAAGCGTTGTACCAGGTGTCTCCTCTGAGCACAGTGATAATCTTCAAGAAAGAAAACACAGATACAAGAATATTTTCCAATCTATACCTCGTATACAAAGCTCCCAAATCTTCCTATTATATGTAGTGTTTTTCCTTTGTTCAACCCAGAATCCAATCAAAGTTTATGCATTTCATTTCACTAACATGTCACTATAATCTCTTTTAATTAAGAACACTCCCTTTCCCCTCAAAAAGTACTTTAATAATACTTATATTTCAATAATTCAATCCAATTATTGTGTGCATTTTCCCATACTTTTTATTTGTCTGATTGTTTGTTCATGATAAGATTCAAGCTAAACATATTTGCCAACCGTACCTCATAGATGGCATTGTGACCTTCGTAGTACACCAAATAATGAGAGGTGTCATGTTCAGTTTACCCCATTATTGGTGATGTAGAATGTGTTCACTTGATGAAGCCGATATCTTCTAGATTTCCATGGAAGTGTGGTATGTTTTTTTCTTTTTTATGATTATCCTATCACCTGTGGGTGCTTCTCTGAGACTATGTGAATATCTTGCAATATTTACACAATGGCTTGAGCATCTGTAGATAATTTTGACCTAACTTATTTGGATGATTAAAAAGTGGGTCCATTATAATTCTATAATTCCTCCTTATTTAATAGCTGTCATTTTTGTTTAGAAAGAGCCCTTCCCTTTCCTACAGTAAGATGATTTGTTTTACTTATTATAATCCATTGCGTTTTTTTGTTTGTTTGTTTGTTTGTTGCTGTTCACATTATACCAAATTTTGGCTATTGTGACTCACCTTAAGCTGCCTCTTCTGTTCTTTTAACACATTCCAAGAAATTTTCAAGCACTTCTTTGCTTTCAAGGACAAGATATTCTGGGATCACCATGCCCCAGACCTGGGATCAATAACCAGGATTCCATGGTGTCCTGGCTCCTTTCAGTGACAAGTGTTTTGTCTTAAAAGTACACATGGCCAATGAATAAAACTGTTTTTCTATGTGGTGTATATAATCATGTAATTCAAAGAAATTACTTTTAAAGACATTAACTTCTAGGATAATAGATTCAGCACTGAGGAGCCTTCTGGTGGCTTGAGTGGCATTCTTTGCTTTGTGAAACATTTCTGGAGGACTCTGAAACAAGATCAAGGGAAGTACATAATAATTTAACTCATAACTGGTGGGCTTTGCCCCTAAGCTAATCAAAGTCTTGAAAAAGTACACTGTGTGCTTATATATATATAATATTTCAGGGGTTTGAAGACAAGCTGTATATATATATATATATACATCTATATATTCTTAAACATATTATTTCACTGAATATGGACATAGCATAGAAGTTGAGAACTGTCACAGGAACTATGAATCTTTTAAATTTCTATCAACCTTGTTCAAATTTTATGCCAAGAAAAGCAGAGCTAGAAGGCCATCTCTTCTTGGCAGTCTATCCATGCTTTGCAAAGAGCTGCGTTCGAAGTTAAAGCATGCTCACACATTCTGCTATCAATCTTGCCAGTCGGCTAAAACAGCTTTCAGGCACCTCCTAGATATTTGCTTTGGGCATCTTACTTGGGTTCCCAATGCTATTTGATTTCCTTGCAGTAGATAACTGGCATCCAACCCGTGCTTAATCTTGGAGGACAGCTGGGGGTAAATGTTCGCCTGTTTGGTCATAGTGAAGTCTCCCACCTTCTCTCCTTAAGGATGGCAATGGGTCCATCCTCACAGTCAATGAAGTTTCTTTGTCACTCTTTGTCAGTGCTGAAATTTCCTTCATAGATGACTGAAAGTTTTTATTTTGGGAGATTTGGTAATTTGGTAGTTTCACACCAAAAATCATTAGCTCCTGAGTTAATGTTTTGGCTTATTATTGCTCTGACATCTGCAACGACTTTGGTCATTTTCAAAGAAATTAGACCTAATATTTCTGCCATCCATTCTCTTTAAGAAAAAAGGGCATTTTGTTAATGGTTGTAATGATTATTGATCGCTTTTGGGCTCTTTGTCTATTCTGAGAACTTGTGTAGCTTTTTGTCTATAGTGACAACACATTTGGTTAAACTTACAGTATTTCTTAGTCTCTTCCCTCCATAGCTTAATTTTGAATTTTCTCTGAAACATTACCAGATGAATTTATAGCCTTAACACAAATCCCCCAGACACTGGCAGTCCCACTGAGTGTTTGGAACTCTGTCAGAAGATTTAAGGTTCCCCATGTGCTATGTATTCAGCCTCCACCCTGCTTCCATGCATTTCCCCTAGTTTTCTGCAAGGGGACACACAGTCCAGTCCTTCACAGCCCTCACTGCACTGAGTAAGCCTGGTATTCTCTGACAAGTCACCTTAGGAACCCTCCCAGCCCTGCACCTGACCCAGCTATCCCCTGAGCTTGGCAATTCAACTTCACAGGTGGCATTAATAAAATGGTCTCCCTATGATCTCAGAATTACTGGCTGTGAACTGTTTTCCTGAGAACCCAGGTGTGTTGTCAGGAACATAGTGTGACTTGATGAGGTACTAATCTAACAATATGCATGTCCCACTACATATGCATGCCCCCCCAACCACAGCCTTGTGTATACATACAAGGAATTATGGGAAATCCAGCTCTGTGCAGTGAGGCCCCATGGTTACACAACAGGTAGATACATGGTACACAGGATCCGAGGGATGCCAGGAGGAATGTGGATTTTCCCACAACTCAGAATGCATGTCTTGAACTTCACAAAGGATTTTCTGGGGATCTGAAGACAAGACTGGAAGGTAGACCACAGTGTGGAATTGCATCACCTAATGATCAATGGTGAGTGGGCCTTTGAGTGGAGGGATCATAGCCATGCTGCCTGACATGAGGTAGAAATGAATTAAACATTTGTTGAAGAAATGATGCTACCCAGAACATCTTCTAGCTAAGCACTCAGCTTTGCTCAGAGACGTGTGCTGTACCAGACTCAGCTCACAAGCTTTTCTTTCAGCGTCTTCACCATCTGTGGTGGGGCCTGGGATGCTGGATTTGTTAAGACAAAGAACTCCCACTTGTCTTCTAGTGGAAAAGGCCACAGATTGTTTTTCATGATGAAAGGGTGATTAAGTTTTATTAATTAAAACATGAGAATTTAAAGAACATTATAAATAAAAGGGAACAAAAAGCCTACATATCTGGTTCAATGTGAACCCATACCCCCCTCAGACAGTGCACAGTATTTGGGTTCTCCTGCTCTCTCTCTCTCTTTCTCTCTCTCTCTCTGTCTCTCTGATAATTGTTCCCTTTCCAATTTCCAAGATGAAGACAAATGAAGCTCTAATGCAGTTATGAAAACTATAGTGGGAAAGGCACTCTGAGGTCCCGGGCTTGTTGCGTGCTCTTTTGAGAGTCAGTTTTGCATTTCCCAATAGGTAATATGTCTCTTCCGAATGATTACTCTTCCTGCTGTTGCCTCAGTGACAAATTTCTGTAATTATACACATAACACTTATAATGATAAATGCACCGATAAGAACCCCTTTTGGCTGATGACAACAAAGAGCAAGTGTACTATAATTATGACATACACTAAGATTATAGAAATTGCATAGTATTGGCTAGAATTCATTTCCAGACACTCTTGTCTCTGTGTATTTCCAGCCATTTTAAAGTAATCTTTAATATTCCAAGCTGCACCCTGAGATTAAGCTTACTCCTCTTGTTCAATATGACAGGAAGAAGATTTCTGGCAGGTCTGGTCACAGATCACTTGTTAGGCACAGGGCTTGTACCACCAGGAACCCAAAGCCCTGCTAGAGAAGCCAGCTAAGCTACCTGCTAAAAATCATGATGGTGTATCCATCTGCCAGCATGTACTCTCTAAGAGGGTGGAGACCACACTTGTTTTGTCTATATCTGTAATTTGCTATCAGACACATGGTTTAGAGAGAGTAAGAAATGAAGAAAAGACTGATATGGCACACCCCAGTGAGGAAGTTCTCTCAGGACTGTAGAACACGTTGTCTCACACTTACTTGCTGTGGAGCTCACAGGGCTTATTCTAGGTCCAACAAACTTAGGCCATCTCTTAGCTGGAAGTCAACAAATCTTGACAAGTTAGAAGATGAAAGGAGATAAAGTGTAAGCCTTGTAGGAGAGTCTCAGAAGTTCAAAGGAGGGACATACTTGTGGTATTGAAATTCTGGCACCAAGACCACAGTATGAATTAACTACATGAACCCCAATCACACTGCATAGCCAGTCACCATTCGGTAAGCTCATCGAAACCCATTGACTACCCACCCTTGACTCAGTTACTTTGTTTTACTTTTCCTGAAATATAGAGATTATGCTCCCATGAAGATTCCTCACTGTAGTGTTTTGTTTTTAGAAAAATCTTTACTGAAGTGGAACATTCAGCAAAAGGTACAAATCATAAGAGTTTAGCTCAATACCCTTTCAGAGAAATAAATACATAGATCAATAAACAGAACATTACCAGCACCAGGGAAGCCTCAATACAACCCTATACAGCTCCTAGCTCATCCCCAAAGAAAATGCTAATCTTACTTCTAATAGCACAGATTAAGTGTGCCTATTTTGTACTTTGTACAAATGCAACCATAAGTGAGTATGATTTTGTGTCTGGGTTCTTTTGCTCAATAACAAATTTGAGACTCGTCCCTTTGTTGTGCCTAGCGAAAGTCAATATAGTATTTCATTATGTGAACCATACTTACTGTTCCATCTTATTTTTGGAAGACATTTGGATTATTGAGGTTGTTCTTGCTTAAGGAAAATGCCAATAGCGGCGCTCTCAACATTCTCGTGCCCGTCTCTTGATGCTGGAGACGTCCATTTTGTCTGGTACATTGTTAGCCCACATTTGTACCTTGTGAAGTGGATTAGACCTCACTCTAGCAGATCCTACCAAATGGTGTGAAAGGGGTTGGGCCAGTTTATACCCTAATAGCAATTTTTGAGAGTTCACTGCTCCACACATTCCCCATACTTAATACCACAGAAATTTTAAGTTTAGCCACACTCGGAGGTGAGGAGTTGAATCTCACTTTGGTTTGAAGTTGCATTTGGGAGCTTTTTCAAATGGTCACTGCTCACTGGACCATCCCTGTAAGATGCTTACTCAAGTCTTTTGGTCATTATTTTTAGGCTAAATTTATATCTTTTAAAAACAATTATTATACATTATTTTATATTATTATTATTATATGTAGAGGTTTTCTATTTTGTGGGGATATAAAACACACAAAGATACACTGTAAATACAGCCTCCTGCTCTGTGGCTTGCATTTTTCTTTCCTAGTGTTTTTTGACAAAAGGAGGTTTTAAATTTTTATTAATTTCAATTTGTCATTTTTTTTTCCTTTGTGCTTGTGATTTTCATGTCTCCCTTAATAAACTGTTCCCTATGCCAGCCTTGTTCAGATATTTTTCCATGTCTTCTAAATGTACTGCAGTCTCAGCTTTCATGTTTAGATATGCAATACTGGAACCAACTATATGTATGGTATATAATATAGGATATAATTCTTATGTGCAAAATCCTAAAATTGATATGAAATCAAGAGATCCAGAATAACAAAATAATCCTGAAAAAGAAGAACAAATCAGGAGGCATCAAAATCCCAGATTTTAAGTTATATTACAAAGCTACTGTGATGAAAACAGAATGGTACTGACACAAAGTCATGTGTATCAATTAAACAAAACTGAAAAAGCAAAAACAGCCTTACACACATTCAGTCATTTGATCTTTGGCAATGGCATAAAAAACATACAGAAGGAAAAAGATAGCTTCTTTAATAGATAATCCTGGGAAAACTGGCTATCCATGTGCAAAACAATGAGTCTAGAGGTATTATATCCCACCATGTGCTAAACTGAAATAAAAATGGATCAATAATCTAAATGTAAAAACAGAAAGACTTAAAATAAAACTTTGGATTGTGAGTAACTTGCTATGTCAGGCATTTCTTAACAGTTTTAATTAGATAACAAGCAAAGTCTTACAAGAAGAGATTTCATGATGCTGAATATCACATGATCACAATAGAGTCAATGATTCTGTCTGTCTATCTGTCTGTCTGTCTGTCTGTCTATTTTCCTACCTCTGTCTTCCCATCTTTAGGACTGTGAGTGATAATCTCCCAGTAACAAAAGGCTGTGGAAAAGATCTCACATGCAGAAGAGAAGAAGGAAAAGGCAGAGGCATCCCTCACTTAAATGAGATGAGGGAGGTGTATAAAATGTGGAAAACCACAAAGAATTTGTAGAAAACCACCAACTGAATAAAGCTGTGACAGTGTGAGTAATGAATTTGTCTAACTACACAATGCCACGGTTCCACCAAATCTTCAAAAGAAGGCAAAAGCAAGTGTCATTTGATAGGTGATTTTGTTAAAGTTGCATTTAAAAAAGTACTTTATTGGGCCAACAGAATAGCAGTGATTCTTTTAGCGATCATAGAAGCCATGCCACAAAATAACCGTCCTCTGTCCTCTCCTTTGTTTTAGTTTCAGTCTAGATGTTCTCACAAAGCCTTATGTGGTCATAGATGGGGCTTTTCAGAGGCGGCTTGATCCCTAGTGATGAGGCTGGGATGAAGTGTACGATACTAGTGTCAATGGTGTAGTTACAAAATGAGTACATTGATCAGTTTGCCATAGTTGTAGAAGTGGATAACGGAAAGGCTCTCTCTGGGTGTGAGTGCTACCCACACTAAAGGCATGAGGCCTGGATAGAATATGAAGGTCAGAAAGAAGGTCACTATTGTCACTTGTAGCTTGGCTCTTGATGATTTACTGCTGCCTGCCTTCTGCCTGCCCTGCTTTGCCATGGACTGTTTCTTCTGCATAATGCCTCTCTGCCATGCTTCTTGCCTTAGGACCACCCACTTATGGACTGAAACATCTACAAACTATGAGCCAAACAAACCTTTTCTTTCTTAACTTTAAGTCTCAGATAATCTGTCTCAACAACAAGAAAGGTAACTAAAACATCACTCACCAGCCACAAAGGTTTTCAAAGGTTAGTACAAGTTAATGTATTTTTCTTCATATTTTGTTTTTTCTTTATCATTTTTATTGTATTAGAGAACTATAATCATTTTATCTGAATATTTTTGGGTTATGCAATGAATCTTTTAAGTTTCCATTATTTCTTATGGGGAAATTCAATTTGATTATTAGTGCTCTGGATTGTTGGAATGTTTCTCGATAGGTTTTGACCCTAGTACGAATTGCTAAAATCATTATGGTGGTCATCTAATATGGCCAATGCTCTTAAACAAAGCCCATCTTCCCCAAGACCACCTCTCCCCTTCTTACCCAGGATAAAATTTCCTTCCACTCTTTCTTCTGTCTCAGGGAAAACCCCCAATCAGCTCCCTCAGGTATATCTAAACATCCCCTCCAAACTGCATCTGGCAAAGGCCATAAAGGCCTCAGCCTCCCTTTGTTCTAATTGAGAGAATCCCCATCCTCCCCAAATTCTCTCCATGTCCTCAAAGAAAATAAAGCCCCTTTCTCTTTTTTCTTCTGCCTGTTTTTCTGCTTGAACCATGCACTTGAAAGAACCTATTATTTCTAGAACAAATCATATTTGCAAACCAAGGTTTTACTGGAATGTGCTGGAAGAGCAAATAAATACAACTCTTGATGACATAGGTCTAGGCAAGGACTCTCTGAACAGAAACCCAGTGATACAAGAAATAGTATCAAGCATCAATAAGTCAGATTATATCAAACTAAAGTTTCTGTACAGAAAATGAAACCAACAGAATAAGTGTAATGGTTGATTGATTGTGTCAGCTTGAGAAGTTTGGAGCCTTAACTAAACCAGCTCAGCAATTTCATACCCTAGAACATAGAGGGCCCCCCTAAGGAGTCTCATAGCCTGGATGATATAAAGGGGAAATGAAGAAGGAGATATTTGCTTATGTTCTTTGGAGGAGCTCCAGTCTTCCCCTTCAGCTTGAATGTCATCTTCTGGTTCCAGCACAAATGCTTTAACTTGTGACTGATGAAATAAATTAAGAGACAGCTTGGAGAGTGGGGAAAAATTGCCAGGTATTTCTAATACAGAGGAATTAATAGCTCAAATATATAAGGAAAAAAATTAGACATCCCCTCAAAAAATAAAAGACCCAATTAAAAATTGAGCAACTGAAATGAATAGACACTTCTCAGACATAGTAGAAATGACCAATGAATACATGAAAAAATGTTCACAATTGCTGGTGAAATTTGCATTGCATTAGAGAAATAAAAATTAAAACAACACTGAGGCATGCCAGATAGTTCAGCAGACGAAAGCACCTGCTTAGGTGGAGTGTAGCGGCAGGTGTTCCATCCCCAGTGTGCTGTGCCAGCCCTGCCCCCAGGGCGTGTTGAGACAGTGGTGGTGTACGCCTATAACCCCAGCGCTTGGGAGGCTAAAAACAGGAGGATCACTAGGAGTCTGATCTACATAATGAGTCTACCCTGTGGACCCTGCACTAAATACTGAGAAAGAATGGCTATCATGAAGAAACCAAATAATAACAAAGGCTGGGAAGGCTCAGGGGGAAAGCACACTGCTGCATTATTAGTGAGAAGGTAAACTAGAGCCACCACTATGAATAGTACAAAGATCCCTTAAAAAAACCAAGACTGCTATCCCCATCCTGGAAATTTTCCCAAAGGAACTGAAAACATTGTATCATAGTGATATATGTGTACCTATGTTTATAGCAGCACAATGTGTGATAGCAAAATCTTGGAAACAACTAAGATGTCCATCACATGAGGAATGTTTGAAAAAGATGTGGTATTTCTATATAATGGAGTATTACTCATCTGTTAAGAATGATAAGTTTGAAGCATTTATACTGAAGTGGATGCCACTTGAACATATACTTATGAGTGAAATAAACCAGACACACATGTGTAAATATCATATAGTCTCCCTGGTATAAGAAGTAAAAAGCAGAAATACAAATGGAAACGTAAAACAACTAACATCAGTTGAGTCCGATAAGACAAAGTGAATGGCATATGCTCAGGATACTAATCAGCTTTTCTCCTGGATGGTTAATAACCTAAGTTCACAGATCAAAGTTGGAGAAATAGGAGAGCCACAAGGCCAGCCAACATTTTGACCCTAACCTTTCAAGGTCAGCGAAGACTCAGGACATAGGAGAACCTATACTGCAACATCATGAAACTCAGTTGAGCTGAGTTTTCTGAACAAGGAGATTGTGGAGCCACAGAGGAAAGAGATTGAAGTTATATAGTGTGCCTGGGAGAGTCACATGGAGAGAAAACTTTCTCTCAAGCTCTCACAGAGAGCAAACTGGTCAAGCATTGGCTGTGACTCATCCACATGGATGACACAGACAAAGGAACTACAGAATAATGTACAGGACTACAAGAAAAACCCTGAGGGGACTTCACTGACCTCTTAAGAAACATAAAGTACATGTCTTGGTATATAAGTCTTGCTCTATCTAGGTCTTAACCATGCAGCAGAAAAGTATAAAAATAAAGTATACATCACGGGGCCATAATATTAAGCTGAGCTGTAAATGGCTATGGTCGACAACTTCTTTGAATAACTCACTATTTTTGTGGAATGCTGAACTGTGTTGGATTGTGTTGTCAAGTTCAAGCACCCAAGTTAGTTGAATGACAATGGAGTGCCCAAAAAAGAGTCAAAGGCCTCCTGTTATAGTGGCACATGCATGTCCATGTTTAGAACACACAATTCATAATATGCAAATCTAGGAAATGACCTATATGCTCATCAACAGATCAATTAATAGAGAAAATGTCATATTTATGTACAGTGGATTTCTACTCTGCCATAAAAAGTATAAGCTTATCTGTAGAAAAACGGATTGACCTTTGAGACCGTGATATTAAGAGAAATAAATCAGACACATAAGTTTAACTATCACTTAGCTTCTCTTCTATAAGAAACTCAAAATATAAATAATGAGCAAAATAAAACAGATAAAAGGAAGTAGAGACATTTTCTGCAAATGAGAAGAGGATCAAATGATAGAAAACAAAAGAAGGGGAAGGAAAAAGCATTAAAAATAAACAGAGATGTGTTATCTACATACCAACTTCCCACAAGGGATGTAATCATTATGTAATGCAAATGAATACAAACAAATATAAAAGTTGAACAAAACTTCATTTTTCCCATATAGATTTTCAAGTATCTCAGCACCATTTAATAAAAGCGTTATTTTCTCCCATTTGCGATGCACTGTAAAACTTCATAGGAAGACAAGAGTGGTTTATTTTTGGACTCTATCCTGGTCCATTTGTCTATTTGTTTATCCTGTGTCAGTATCACAGCATCTTAATACTATTATTTCATAAGAAGCTGCAACACACAGCGATATAAGTGTTCGGCTTTGTTCTTCCTTGACAACCTATAAATTTTAGAATCAGTTTTTCAGAGTCATGGTTACTTTTCTTATTGCTTTTTCAAAACACCTGGCATCTGAAGTTAAAGGAGGAAAGTTTATTTTGGCTTATAGTCTGTAGAGGTCTCAGTCTGCAATTGGCTGGCTTCAAGGCAGGGTAGCATGGCAGACGGGTGGCACAGAAGAGAAACATTTCCTGGCACAGTAAGGCAGGCAGAAGGCAGTAGCAGCAGCAGCAGCAGCAGCAAGCGGAAACAGACGTGGTATCCAGCTTTCCTTAGGGCCCCTGATATTCCATCCAGGTGACCCGCTCTCTGGGTGGTACCAGCCACACCTAGGGCACAGAAGCCTTAATCTCCACATCCCAGTCTAGATCCAGTGAGTTTTGAAGCTCCCCACCTATGACTGCATGAGGCTTTGGGGGACATCTGAATACAAACCATGGCAGCTGCTTTGTATACAGGCACACACTCACCCATGCAATCTTTCCAAAATTCTGATTATGATTATCTTCATCAATTCAGGGAATAATTATATCTCTGCATTATATCCTTATGTAACAATGGTATATATCTATTTGCTTACTTTTTTAAAATTTTTCTTTCTTTTTTAAATTAATTTTATTGAGAAAGAAATACCAATGAGACACTTTCAAAACCAGTTAGTAGGACAGTTTCAATAATTAGTACATTGCCCATTGTTGCCTTTGCAGTAGTTATTCACAGTACAAGATGCAGATGTGGGTGCTGGAAAACATGGCTTTCTACATGCCGAAAACTAAAACTTGACCCAGCTCTATCACCATGCACTAAGTTAAAGTCAAAATGGATTAAAGACCTAAACGTTAAAACAGAAACACTCAATCTCCTGGAAGAGAAAGTAGGAGGAACTCTTGAAGACATAGAGGTAGGTAAAGAGTTCATGAACAAACATATATTCGCACGGGAAGCTCTTGAAAGAATCAACAAATGGGATCAACTCTTCTTAAAGAGCTTCTGCATGTCAAAAGAAATTGTCAACAGAGTGAAAAGACAACCCACAAACTTTGAAAAAATCCTAACTAACAAGCAATCAGACAGAGGTCTACTGTCTAGAATTTATAAA
>PVKA01036162.1:0-22019 GCA_004027165.1 Ctenomys sociabilis
GGACAACTATAGGTGAGGTGGGGGAAGGGGGAGCAGTCCTTGCAGGTGGGTGCAGCTGCTAAGCTTGAGGTCAGCTTGTTCTAGGATGTGGTCGGGGAGTGGAATAACATGAGCCTTGTTATGTCTCAAGATGTTCTTGGGTAGACGAGGAAGGGGGAGCATTTCTGAGAATACGGGGTTCGAGCTGTTCTCAGGAGAATGGGTGGGTGGGTGTAATCAGAAGTTAACAATAAACAACATTTTTTGTATAACAGGAAAACTAAGGGGGGTCAAAGGCTTAACATTAGGCCATAACACTGAGGAGACTGGCATGGTAGTGACCTATGGATTACTGAATTTTCTAGTTGAATTTTGAACTGGTAGTCCAGTTGGGGGTGGTCCCCCGGAACAGGCTTAGAGGAGCAGATCAACCCAAACTGCCTATAACTTGTCTGTATGTTCTCCATTACACATTCCCACTTAGAAACACAAATCATACTGTGGAAGGAAGCCAATATACATGGAAAAGTCAGGCCTTACACAGGTGTCACTCACTGTGGCCCTTAATAATTAAGGGAAGAGAAAAAGGTGTTTCTCTTCAGTTATTATGGGCCTGCTTAAAGCAGTTAGGCTCAGCTTTCTATGGTTTGATCCCAAGATGCTCAAGCCAAATCAACCCTGCTCTGAAGGCATTCTGAGTGTGTTGGTGCATGGACCTGGATGGGAGTATGTTCAAGGATACTTTTTCTGAGGAGACTGATATAGCAGCAATCTATTAATGACTTTGTTTTTTAGTTGTATTTTACACCGGAAGTCTTGTTGGGGACTGTACAACTGATCTGGCTTAGGAGAGCCATTCTACCAAGAGTTCCTAGAAATTGTTGGGTCATTCTCCATTACTCATTCTCACTTAGAAACACAAACAATATGGTAGAAGGATGTAGATATACGTAGCTAAGTTAGGACTTATACAGGTGTCCTACATTGTGGTCCTTAACAGTGAAGGAAAAAGAAACAGTGTTTCTTATGGGGACCTGTGCATTAGCTCAGTTGTAAAGGGCCTGCTTAAACAAAGTTATGAGGCTCAGAATTCTGTGGTTCAATTCCCAGATCCTCAAGCCAAACCAAAATGTCCTGAAGGGATTCTGGGGCCTCTAAAAAAGAAAAAAAGTATTCGAACTCAGCATGTTGTGTCCATGGAACTTGATGGGGGTATGTCCAAAGATACTTTTTATGAGGAGATGGCATGGTGGTGATGTATGAATTACTGCATTTTTCTAGTTGAACTTTGAATCAGAAGTCCTGTTGGGGATTGTCCCACAGATCAGGCTTAGGAGGACCCATCTGTCTAAAGTGCTTAGAATTGGTTTCCACGTTCCCCATTATGCATTCCCACTTAGAATCACAAATGATATGGTGCAGGGACGCAGATATACATAGCCAAGTCAGGTCTTACACAGCTATCCCAGACTGTGGCCATCTACAATAAAGGGAAGAGAAAGAGTGTTTCTCAAGGGGGCCTGCTGATTAGCTCAGTTGTTGAGGGCCTGCTTAAACAAAGCAAGAAGGCTCAGAATTCTTAAGTTCGATCTCCAGGCTAACCAGATTTGCCCTGAATGCATTCTTAGATTTCAAAAAAAAAAAAAAAAATCCAATTCAGCATGTTGTGTATATGCACCTGGATGGGAATATGTTCAAAAACAGTTTTTTGAGAAGAATGGCACAGCGGCAATCTAGGAATTTCTGCATTTTCTAGTTGAATTTTGAACTGGAATTCCTCTTGGTCCTGTACAGTGGAACAGGCTAAGGAAAGCCCATTTACCCAAAATGCCTAGAACTTGTCTAGACATTCTCCATTATACATTGCCACTTAGAAACACAAATGATACTTGGAAGGAAGTAGATATATATGGACAAGTTAAACCACACATTGTGGCCCTTAACAATAAAGGGAAGAGAAAAAGTATTCTAATGGGGGCCTACCAATTAACTCAGTTGTTAAGGGCCTGCTTAAACAAAGCAGTCAGGCTCAGCTTTCTGTGGTTCGATCCCCAGATATTGAAGCCAAGCCAGACCTGCTCTGAAGGCAGTCTGAGTCCTCTAAAAAAAGAAAAATGAAAATAAAAAAATTCCAACTCAATGTGCTGTGTACATGGACCTGAGGAAACTGGTCCATGTACACAGTGCCTTCAGGGCAGGTCTTGTTTGGCTTCAGGATCTGGGGATTGGACCACAGAATTCTGAGCCTCACTGCTTTGTTTAAGCAGGCCCTCAACAACTGAGCTAATGGGCAGATCTCCTTTAGAATTACTGTTCCTCTTCCCTATTGTTAAGGGCCACAAAATGTGACACCTGTGTAAGACCTGACTTGGCTATGTATACGTCTCTTTCCATGGTATGCTTTGTGTTTCTAAGTGGGAGTGTGTAATGGAGAATTTTCAGTGAAATGTTAGGTACTTTCGGTAAATGGGCCCTCCTAAGCCTGTTTGGGGAAACGCCCCAATAGGACTTCCAGTTCAAAATTCAACTAGAAAACACAGTAATTCATAGAACACCACTGTGACAGTCTACTAAGAAAATGTATCCTTAAATATAATAACATACAGGTCCATGTACAAATCTTGCTGAGTTGGAATTTTTTTGTAGGACTCAGAATGCCTTCAGGGCAGATCTGGTTTGGCCTGAAAGTCCGGGGATTTAACTACAGAAAGTAGAGCCTGACATCCTTGTTTAATCAGGCCCTTAACAACTGAGCTAATGGGCAGATGGCCAGTAGAAATACTTTCTCTTCCCTTTATTATTAAGGGCCACAATGAAGGACACCTGTGAGAGGTCTGACTTGGTTATGTATGTGTGTGCCTTTCCACCACTTGATTAGTGTTTCTAAGTGTGAATGTGTAAAGGAGAATATCCAGACATGTTCTTGGCACTTTGGATAGTCCCACCCTCTTATGCCTTTTTCAGTGCACTGCTCCCAACAGGACTTGAGATTCAAAATTCAACCAGAAAACAGTAATTCATAGATTGCCACTGTGTCAGTCTCCTCAGAAAAAGTATCCTTGAACATACTCCTATCTAGGTCAATGTACACAACATGCAGAGTTGACAATTTCTTTTGGAGGCCTCAGAATGCCTTCAGGGCATGTCTGGTTTGGCTTGAAGATCTGGGGATCAAATGACACTAAACAGAGACTGACTGCTTTGTATAAGCAGGCACTTAACAACTGAGCTAACCTGCAGTCCCCCATTAGAAACATTGTTTTTCTTCCCTTTATTGTTGAGGTCCACAATGTGGGACATCTGTGTAAGGCTTCACCTGACTGTATATCTGTGTTCTTCCACCAAATGATTTGTGTTTCTAAGTGGTAATGCATAATGAGAACGTCCAGACAAGTTATAGCCACTTTGGGTAGCTGTGTTATCCTATTCCTGTTCCTCTGGACTTCCACCAACAGGACTTCTAGTTCAAAATCCAACTAGAAAACACAGTAATTCATAGATCGTTATTGTACCAGTCTCCTCAGAAAAAGCGTCCTTGAACATGCTCCCATCCAGGTCCATCTACACAACATGCTGTGTTGACCTTTTATTCTTTTGACAGCCTCAGAATGCCTTCAGTGCAGGTGTGGTTTTGTTTCAGGATCTGGGGATAGAACCACAGAAAACCGAGCCTGACTGCTTTGTTTAAGCAGGCCTTTACCTACTGAGCTAATGAGCGGTCCCCCATTAGAAACACTGTTTCTTTTCCTTTTAGTGTTAAAGGCCACACTGTGGGATACCTGTGTAAGGCCTGACTTGGTTGTGTATATGTGTGCCCTTCCACCATTTGATTTGTGTTTTTAAGTTGAAATTCCTAATGGAGAAAGTCCAGACCCATTCTGTGCACTTTGGGTAGATTGACCCTCCTAAGCCTGTTCTGGTGGACTGCCCTCAATAGATGAAAGGCATTTGTATTACAGCTTTGAATCTGGAGAAGACAAAGCCAAATAAACTATTAAATATACATGGGCCAAATAATCAAAACAGGATAATTATGAAAAAAGACAAGTTAGAACTTTTTGTCTTAATGTGGGGTTTAATCCCTTTTTAAAAAATCTTCCATAGCCATTGTGTATTGTTTCAAACAAACTGGCCTTTCCTATTATTACTGGGGCACATGAATTGCCAGAAATAGGGAAAACACCAAGTACTCTCTGTTATAACCTGACCAAAGCGCCGCCGTCCTGTTCTGTAAGCGTCGGCTTACTATAACCTTACCAGTTATACACTCTGAGGCTAGCAACTCCATTTTGACTCTCTGATTCACCTTTGCCCTGGTTCCCTGATTCTGAGAATTTCTAAAGGCGATAACATGTTTTCCCCAGGCAATGGTTAGACCGCATTGTCCTTATAAGGTTATATGTCCAGCTTCCTCCAGATGTGCTCCGACCAATACTGTAAAAGGCCACATATTTTTAAATCATGCTAACATCTGCTATTGGCTTCTGTAAACTGGCTTGCTTGGTGGGTGGGTTTGCGGTTTTTGGGTTTAAATTCATGTGCCTTTTCTGGCTCGAGGCTCCTCTCTGTCTCTTGGACTCAGAGGGTGCCGCTGGGTACCAGCTAAAATAAAGTGCTTCAGATTTTGGACTAGTCCTGTTTGTCATTTGATTTTTGAGTTACAACATTTGGGGGCTCATCTGGGATCCCTAGCAGGCCTCATCTTCTTCCTCATGAGCAGTGAGTACCAAAATTTTGTCCAAATTTTATTGTTGGCATTGATGTTGGGGACGCAAGTCCCCCACGTCCCTGGAGTGGGATGCCCTCCAGGTTAAGTAATTACTCATAGAGATTTTGGATTTTGGTTTTAACCTTAATCGTTCGTAGATTTTTGGAGTTTGGTTTTAACCTTAATTGTTCGTAAAAAATGTTTTCATGACTTTTTCTTGGTTTCTCTTTGAGTGAGGTTATTTGAATGATTCCAATTCGATCCACAGGTTCAACTCGTACCTGTCCAGCTCACTGATTTTGTCTCTACTTCTTCATTTCTAGTTTCACTTTGTCTGCTCTTCTTATGGTTCCTGCAGTCTTGTTTGGTATCAGCTTACTCTCCTTTAATATGGGCCAATCTTCTTCTTCTACCCCAACGCCCCTGTCCTTAGTCCTTGCAGGTAAAAATCCTCCTGTCCTTTTCTAAAAAAAAAAAAAAAAAAACAAAACACAGGTACCTGAAGCTAAGTTCTTCGCAGCTGCCACTTGTTTCCTTTTTGTGTTGATTGTCGGTACTGTCTTTGTCTGCGTGGGTCAAACATCTTCTGTGTCACTAACACCCCTAACCTTGGTCTCCAACCATTTTAAAGATTTCAGCTGCTGAGCCAAAGGATGTGGAAAACCTGTCTTTCATGGCAAACTGCAGGCTTTTTGTAAACTTAAATGGCCCCTTTTAATGTCTCTTGGCCTCCTGAGGGCAGTTTTTTTCTCTCCACAGTGCAGGCTGTGGACCACCACTTCCTTATCACCCTCTGCCTCCCAAGAACCCCCAACCTCTTGGGATCCCCTTTCCTATCCCCCAAAGGACTCAGAGCTGACATTCTCCATCATCCTCTGCTGACCCCCTTTCCAGACTCATCTTCAAAAATCTGGTACACCCTGACCAGGTCTTACATTCAGGCCTGGATTGATTTGTCTGAGACCCCCTAAAATGACTCAAGGTTTACTGTCCTGGACACCATCCCTGGATGACCAGCCGATTCTGCATAGTCGCACTGGCAGTTCCAGCTGATAAGAAGCAGCTGTGACCCCTGACCATCACCCTCAGAAGCTGCTTGTTCTGCCTGCCATGCGGTACACAGATGAATTCCTTCTGCAGTTAAAATATTGGTCAAAATATGCTGGTAAATCTAAGCTAAAATATAAAATTGTTATAAGGTTATGATGTTACTTTAATGGGACATTTTATGCCTGTTTTGTATTTACATGTGTTACATTTGAACTGGTTGCTAAATGTACTGGTAATCCTTCCTTGACTTTAGACAATAGTGCTAAGAATAATGCTTGCAAGCTTTCTAGTGGGTTTTCAGATGAGACAACGAGGACTATGTTCATACAGGAGGACACATATAAAAGCCATGTCCTGCCTTAAGTGTTCTGGCAGGTTTCCTTTGGGAGGCTTACCTGAGACACAGTGGAGAGAACCGACTTCTGGGTAACACCAGAAGGCACTATCTCCACAAGCAGCACACTTATGGGACCCAAACACATTTAGTGTAAGGCAGGATTCAATTTTTTTCTCCTAGGTCTAATTATTTAGGTGTGTTAGAGATAAGTTACAGACATTCTTCAGACCAGGAAAAAGATAAATACCCCTCTGGTTTCTTGTAATGTTTAGTAGATGCACTAGTAAAACATACTTCCTGAGATGCTAATTAGAGAAACAGATTACTCTTACAGATCAGGAGCTATAAAAGATAGCTTTTGCTCCAGACAACTCATTTAATACTTTAGTAAAAACTGCTTAAGTATCCTATAATTGAAAACTGGGAGAAAACCAGGCAGAGAAAACAAAAGAGACAAAAATGGGTGCCTTTGTTGCGGCCTCAAATCAGACCCTAAGTCTGATTCTCTGGGCTCCAAGAAGAGCTCAACGATGACGAGGTTGATCTGCTACTGCTGTCAGAAGCCAGGCCACTATAAAAGGGACTACCTTAAGAGGCCCACAAGCCATGCCCTGACTGCCAAGGCAACCACTAGAAGTGAGACTGCACTCTGAGGTGAAGGCCCCAGAGCTCAGACTCAGCTTCACAGATGGTCTAGTAGGACTGAAGCGCCCAGGGCCTGCCTCTCCCTCTGGCCAGACTGTTATCTCCACCTGCCATCTCCAAGGAGGAGCCCTAAGTAATCATGACTAGAGGAAAATCCAGCCTATTTCTAGACATTGGTAAAGGTTTTTTGTCCTTCTCCAACCCTGACTTTCCTTCCAGTCATTGTACCTCAGTAGAAACAGACTTTAGAGACATCTTGCATTATGTGTAAAATGAGCTACAGTAATATATTCAGGTTGCTTACTAATCAAAATGATGCTGAGACTGATACTTTATAAATGTAATATATTGTTGCTCAGGTACAAGATTTAAAAGGTATTTCATGCTCATCCTTAATACAGGTGTGATGTCTCTAAAGCTAGAGAGACTTATAGCAAACTCCATAAGTAAAGAGGTCTAAGAGCTAGTAAGTTACAATTGCTAGGTCTCAAAAAATTTTATAAATGTACCTATTACCTGAAATGTTCATGCTCTGATTACATGTGCTCCAATTTCTCAGAAAATTTGTTCTTTCCTAGAAGATACCAAAACCCAGGTAATCATGCAGGTAAAATCTATAACAAATATGCTAGATTAAGATTCCTTTAAATGGTATCCACTAGATTTTGTCTAAGTTGTTCAGTGGGCCCCAGGTGTCTGACACAAGCTGTGGAAGTTAGAAGGGTTTGAAAAAGTTTGAGTTGAGGTGTTTCATAGTAGAAAAGATACAGAATGGGATTATAGATGAAAAAAGTTATGCTTTCCTAGATCCAGAGAGAAGGCACATTTCAAGGAAAAAATGTCCAAAGCTTCTAGAGAAGGAACAGAAAGTGTGTATGATGGAGTCAGAGGAAGTTTCAGACTGAGGTGGTTATGTGTCTTCCTCTCAGCCTCAGGGAACCCATGTTAACTGTCAACATAAGGAGCAGATCTGTTCATAGTTACACAGCCAGTGGCCCCACTTGTCAACTGGAGAGTACTTAGTGTTTTCCCAATTTCTGGCAATTTGTGTGCCCCAGTAATAATAGGAAAGGCCAGTTTGTTTGAAACAATACACAATGGTCATGGAAGATCAAGGAATTAAACCTCACATTTAAGAGACACCTGCTGATGGACCTACAAAAAGTTCTTTTTCATAATTGTCCTGTTGTGATTATTTGACCCACGCATGTTTGTTTCTTTGGCTTTGTATTCTCCAGATTCTGTAATGGAAAAGCTGTAATGGTAATGCCTGTTCTCTACTGAGGGCCTTTAGATAGAATCTCTGAAGGACATATCTGACTGCCGATCAACAACTACGACCTCTTTCAGAGTGAAGAAGCCAGAGCGGTTGTCGCCCAAATCCCTTCACAGCAGTTCAGATTGCTTCTTCAGAGGGGAAAATGTAGGTGGCTAAGTTAGATAGAAATTATTCTAGGCAGTCAGACAGGGCCAGGCCCTTAAAAGAGATAATACAGGAGACAAGATATCTTGCAACTCTGGGATGGGCCAGTTGCCTATTTGTCAAAACGACTGGACAATGTGGAGGCCGAATGTCTAGCTTGCCGCAGCTGTGGCCTTGTTAGTACATTGTAAGGCCCACACGACAGGCACTGATCCTATCTCAAAAGGCAACCGGTTATCTGACCAAGTGGCGTGTGAGACAGCCACAAAATCAGTGGGGCCTATTGAAAACTCTCAGGCCCTATATTTGATGCCACCAGTTGTTTCTGACCCTGTATACACCAAAGGGGATCTTCATCTGGCCTCCCAGCTAAATGCCAAAGTGCGGGATTCTCGCAAATGGTACCAATTGCCTGACAAGAGCATTTTAGTGCCTGAAGCCCTTGGCAGAGAGTTGATTCAACAAGCCCATCGGGCTACTCACTTAGGGGGCTCAAAACTGGCTAATCTCTTTTGGGATCAACTTTTTATCCCCAAACCAAGTTGAGTCATTTGTCGAGCCTAAAATGTGAACAATGCATCAAGGTAAATCCTAAGTGTTCAAAAATTCCAGAGACTGTCCGCTACCATAGAACAATGCCAGGTGAACACTGGGAAAATAGATTTTACTGAAATCAAAAGGCCTGGACTAGAGGGATACAAATATCTCCTTGTTATGGTTAGTACCTTCACAGGATGGACTGAAGCTTACCCTACGAAATCCGAGTCTGCCCTCACAGTGGTAAAAAAAAACAAAACAAAACTCTTACAGGACATTATCCCCAGATTTTGCCTCCATTTGTCCATGGGGTCCGACAATGGCCTGGTTGTTTTCTGCAGGAAAAAAAGTGAATGTTTAGCAAAAATTACAAATTTCGTTGCGTGCGCGTTCATGTGTTCCAGGACGCTGCTGAACAAAGAAGGTGTTGTGGAAGTGACTGATTGATTTAATAACTCTATTCAATATGGCAAAATGATGGAGTAGAGAAAACTGAGCTCTCCTACTGCAATTTTATGCTTAGAGCTTTTTACCATCTTCCCTCTGATAGGAATGACAGGGAGAAAACCTTGTGCAGTTACCTCCAAAAAGTGCTTAAAAGTCTCCAAATTCATAGGTGGTTCCTCCTATGATGCAACAATGAGTCTTTGCCAGTGGCCTCATGGGGATTTCTGTATTTGTGCAGGAACTAAAGTGAATTTTTCGCGAGAATTTCGCATTTCGTTGTATGCGGGTTGCGGTATTGGTGTGCACTGGAAACCAAAGAAGGTGCTGTGTGGGTGACCGCTCACTTCAATAATTCTTTCCTACATGGCCAAATTATGAAGCCAAGTAAAATAAGTTCCCTAAGGAAATTTCATGATTAAAACATGCCACAAGCTTCTTTGTCGAAAACACTCTTCTGGAGTTTTACTCTAAATATTCTGCAACTTGTCCAAATTAACTGGTGATTCTTCTTAGGAGACAGGAATGAGTCTTTTTTCAAAGTAAAAGTTTAGCAAAAATTACAAATTTTGTTACATGCAGGTTCATGTGTTCCAGGCCGCTGCAGAACAAAGAAGGTGTTGTGCAAGTGACTGATTGATTTGAAACTCTGTTCGATATGGCCAAATCATGGAGTAGAGAAAACTGAGCTCTCCTACTGTAATTTCATGCCTAGAGCTTTTTACCATCTTCACTCTGATAGGAATGACAGGGAGAAAACCTTGTGGAGTTACCTCTAAAAAGTGCTGAAACAAGAAAGTGTCTTTTCCAATGGCCTAATGGGGATTTCTGTATTTGTGCAGGAACTAAAGTGAATTTTTAGTGAGAATTTCGCATTTGGTTGTATCCGTTTTCTGGTGTTACTGTGCACTGGGAAGCAAAGAAGGGGCTGTGCGGGTGACCGTTCACTTCAATAATTCTTTCTTACATGGCCAAATTGTGGAGCAGAGTAAAATGAGTTCCATAAGGAAATTTCATGCTTAAAACATGCCACAAGCTTCTTTGTGATAAGAATTACAGAAGAAAACACTCTTCTCCAGTTCTACTCTAAATATTCTGCAAAGTGTCCAATTTCACTGGTGGTTCTTCTTAGGAGACAGGAATGAGTCCTTTCTCATGTCCTAGTGGGGAATTGTGTTTTTGTGCAGAAAAAAGTGAATGTTTAGCAAAAATTAATAAATTTCATTGCATGCGTGTTCATGTGTTCCAGGGCGCTCCTCAACAAAGAAGGTGTTGTGAAAATGACTGATCGATTTAATACTCGTTAAGGCCAAATGATGGAGTAGAGAAATCTGAGCTCTCCTACTGTAATTTCATGTAAAGAGATTTTTACCATCTTCCCTCTGATAGGAATGACAGGGAGAAAACCTTGTGCAGTTACCTCTAAAAAGTGCTGAAAAGTCTCCCAAATCATAGGTGATTCCTCTTATGATACAAGAAAGAGTCTTTTCCAGTGGCATAATGGGGATTTCTGTTTTTGTGCAGGTAATAAAGTGAATTTTTAGGGAGAATTTCGCATTTTGTTGTAGGAGGATTCTGATGTTGGTGTGATTTCTTGTGCTCCAGGATGTTTGTTTCTAAGAGTGAGTTCTGAATAGAGAACAGCCAGCTCAGCTCTAGCATCTTTGGGAAACAGGGCACTGCAGTGTCGGTTTGCACAGATAGCGAAACACAGCATTATGGCTAAAGTTTCACTTTAGTTTCAAAACAACTTCATAAGTGTGCAGTGCTGTGAGTGTTCCAATTCATTCAGTCTCCTAAGGGAAAGTAGTTGCAAAGTTGGTGACTTTCCAGTTCGTAGTCCACAAGAGATACAGACACATGTATTGTCTCCCACTCATTCCTATGGGAACTGAGAGTATAGCACCTAGTACGTATGCAGGTTTCTTCAAGATGTGATTTCTTGTGCTCCACGATGTTTGATTCTAACAGGGAGTTCTGAATAAAGAACAGCCAGCAGAGCTCCAGCTTCTTTGGGAAGCAGGGAAGTGCAATGCCTGTTTCCACATACAGTGAAACAGATCATTATGGCTAAAGTGTCACTTTGTTTTCCAAACCACTTCACAAGTGTGCAGTGTTGTGAGTGTTACAACTAATTCAGTCTCCTAAGAGAAAGTATGTGCGAAGTTGGTGACTTTCCAGCTCTTAGTGCACAAGAGACACAGACTCATGTTTTCTCTCCCATTCATTCCTACAGGAACTGAGGGGATAACACCTGGTATGTATGCAGGATTCTTGAAGATGTGATTTCTTGTTCTCCACGATGTTTGTTTCTAAGAGTGAGTTCTGAATAGAGAAAAGCCAGCTGAGCTCCAGCTTCTTTGGGAAGCAAGGCGCTGCAATGCCTGTTTCCACATAGGGCGAAACACAGAATTATGGCTAAAGTGTCACTTTGGTTTCCAAACCACTTCACAGTTGTACAGGGTTGTGAGTGTTGCAACTCGTTCAATCTCCTAAAAGAAATTATGTGCGAAGTTGGTGACTTTCAAGGTATTAGTGTACTAGAGATATGGACACGTGTTTTCTCTCACATTCATTCCTATGGGAACTGAGGATATAACACCTAGAATTTATGCAGGTGGCAGGTAGATGTGATTTCTTGTGCTCTACGATGTTTGTTTCTAAGAGTGAGTTCGGAATAGGGAAAAGACAGGTGAGCTCTAGTTTCTTTGTTAAGCAGGGCACTGCAATGGTTGTTTCCACATATAAGGAAACACAGCATAATGGCTAAAGTGTCACTTTGGTTTCCAAACCACTTAACAAGTGTGCAGTATTGTGAGTGTTGCAACTCGGTCTGTCTCCTAAGAGAAAGAATGTGCGAGGTTGGTGACTTTCCAGTTCTTAGTGCACAAGAGACAAAGACACATGTTTTCTCTCCCATTCTTTCCTCTGGGAACTGAGGGTATAACACCTGGTACGTATGCAGATTTCTTGAACATGTGATTTCTGATGCTCCACGATGCTTGTTTCTAAGAGTGAGTTCTGAATAGAGAACAGTCAGGTGAACTCCAGTTTCTTTGTTAAGCACAGCACTGCAATGCTTGTTTCCACATAGAGTGAAGCACAACATTATGGCAAAAGTTTCACTTCAGATTCCATACAACTTCACAAGTGTGCAGTGTTGTGAGTGTTGCAATTCATTCAGTCTCCTAAGAAAAAGTAGTTGCGAAGGTGGTGACTTTCCAATTCTTAGTGCACAAGAGATACAGGCGCATGTTTCCTCTCCCATTCATTCCTATGGGAACTCAGGATATAGCACGTAGTACATATGTAGGTTCCCTAAAGATGTGACTTTGTGTGCTCCAGGATGTTTGTTTGTAAGAGTGAGTTCTGAATAAAGAACAGCCAGCCAGTTGAGCTCCAGAGATACTTCAAGATGTGAATTCTTGTACTCCACGAAGTTTGATTCTAACAGTGAGTTCTGAATAAAGAACAGAGAGCTGAGCTCCAGCTTCTTTGGGAAGCAGGGCACTGCAAACCCTGCTTCCACATATAGTGAAACACAGCAGTATGGCTAGAGTGTCACTTTGCTTTCCAAACCACTTCACAAGTGTGCAGTGTTGTGAGGGTTGCAACTTGCTCAGTCTCCTAAGAGAAAGTATGTGAGACGTTGGTGACTTTCCAGCTCTTAGTGCCCAAAAGAAACAGACACATGTTTTCTCACCCTTTCTTTCCTAAGGGAACTGAGGGGGTAACCCCTAGTACATATGCAGGTTTCTTGCAGTTGTGATTTTTGTTCTCCACGATGTTTGTTTCTAAGAGTGAGTTCTGGATAAAGAACAACCAGCTGATCTCTAGCTTCTTTGGGAAACAGGCTGCTGCAACGCCTGTTTCCACATATAGCGAAACACAGCGTTATGGCTAAAGTGTAAGTTTGCTTTACAAACCACTTCACGGTTGTACAGGGTTGTGAGTGTTGCAACTCGTTTAGTCTCCTAAGAGAAAATATGTGCGAAGTTGGTGTCTTTCCAGGTCTTAGAGCACAAGAGATACACACAAGTTTTCTCTCCCATTCATTCCTACGGGAACTGAGGGTACAGCAAATATTACGTATACACGTTCCTTCAACATGTCATTTCTTGTGCTCCATGATATTTGTTTCTAAGAGTGAGTTCTCAGTACAGAACAGCCAGCTGAGCTCTAACTTCTTTGGGAAACAGGGCGCTGCAATGCCAGTTTCCACATACAGCGAAACACAGCATTATGGCTAAAGTGTCACTTTGGTTTCCAAATAACTTCACAGTTGTACAGGGTTGTTAGTGTTGCAACTCGTTCAATCTCCTAAGGGAAAGTATGTGCAAAGTTGGTGACTTTCCAGGTCTTGGTGCACTAGAGATACAGACACATGTTTTCTCTCTCATTCACTCCTAAGGGAACTGAGGGTATAGCCCCTAGTACCTATACAGTTGTTTTGAAGATGTGATTTCTTATGCTCCACAATTGTTGTTTCTAAGAGTGAGTTCTGAATAGAGACCAGCCAGCTAAGCTCCAGTTTCTTTGTTAAGCAAGGCACTGCAATGCCTATTTCCGCATATAGCGAAACACAGCATTATGGCTAAAGTTTCACTTTGGTTTCCAAACAAATTCACAGTTCTACAGGGTTGCTAGTGTTGCAACACATTCAGTATCCTAAGAGAAAGTATGTGCAAACTTGGTGACTTTCCAGATCTTGGTGCACAAGAGATGCAGATACATGTTTTCTCTCCCATTCATTGCTATGGGAACTGAGGGTATAGCACCTAGAACGTATGCAGGTTTCCTCAACATGTCCTTTCCTGTGCTCCACGGTGTTTGCTTCTTTGGAAAGTAGGGCGGTGCAATGCCAGATTCCACATATAGTGAAACACAGCACTGTGGCTAAAGTTTTACCTTAGGTTCGCAACAACTTCACAAGTGTGCAGTGTTGTGAGTGTTGCAATTCATTCAGTCTCCTAAGAGAAAGTGGTAGCGAAGTTGGTGACTTTCCAGTTCTTAGTGCACAAGAGACACAGACACATGTTTTCTCTCCCATTCATTCCTATGGAAACTAAGGGTACAGCACCTTGTCCATAGGCAGGTTTCTTCAAGATGTGATTTCTTGTGCTCCAGGATGTTTGTTTCTAAGAGTGAGTTCTGAATAAAGAACAGCCACGCGAGCTCCAGCTTCTTTGAGAAGCAGGGCGCTGCAATGCCTGTTTCCACATACAGCAAAACACAGCAATATGGCGAAGTTGGTGACTTTTCTGTTCTTAGTGCACAAGAGATACAGACACATATTTTCTCTCCCATTCATTCCTAAGGGAACTAAGGGCATAGCATTTAGTATGTATGCAGGTTTCGTGAAGATGTGATTTCTTGTGCTGCACGATGTTTTTTTCTAACAGTGAGTTCTAAATAAAGAATAGCCAGCTGGGCTCCGGCTTCTTTGGTAAGCAGGGCGCTGCAATGCCACATTCCACATATAGCCAAACACAGCGCTGTGGCTAAAGTTTCACTTTAGTTTCCAAACAACTTCACAAGTGTGCAGTGCTGTGAGTGTCGCAATTCATTCAGTCTCCTAAGAGAAACTAGCAGCAAAGTTGGTGACTTTCCTGTTCTTAGTGCACAAGAGATATAGACACATGTTTTGCTCCAATTCATTCCTAAGGAAACTGATGTTAGAGCACCTAGTCCAAAGGCAGTTTTCTTCAAGATGTGATTTCTTGTGCTCCAGGATGTTTGATTCTAAGAGTGAGTTCTGAATAATGAACAGCCACCTGAGCTCCAGATTCTTTGGGAAGCAGGGCGCTGCAATGCCTGTTTCCACATATAGTGAAATATAGCATTATGGCTAATCACAGTGTGACTGTGATTTCCCAACAATTTCACAGTTCTACAGGGTTGCTAGTGCTGCAACTCATTCAGTCTCCTAAGAGAAAGTATGTGCAAACTTGTTGACTTTCCAGGTGTCGATGCACAAAAGATGCAGATACACGTTTTCTCTCCCATTCATTCCTAAGGGAACTGAGGGTAGAGCACCTAGTACCTATGCAGTTTTATTGAAGATGTGATTTCTTATACTCCACAATTGTTGTGTCTAAGAGATAGTTCTGAATAGAGACCAGCCAGCTGAGCTCCAGTTTCTTTGTTAAGCAGGGCACTGCAATGCCTGTTTCCACATATAGCGAAACACAGCATTATGGATAAAGTGTCGCTTTGCTTTCCAAACCACTTCACAGTTGTACAGGGTTTTGAGTGTTGCAAATCGTTCAGTCTCCTAAGAGAAAGTATATGAGAAGTTGGAGCCTTTACAGGTTTTAGTGCACAAGAGATACACAGACATGTTTTCTCTCCGATTCATTGCTATGGGAACTGAGGGTATAGCACCTAGTCCATAAGCAGGTTTCTTCAAATGTGATTTCTTGTGCTCCAGGATGTTTGTTTCTAAGAGTGAGTTCTGAATAAAGAACAGCCAGATGAGCTCTAACTTCTTTAGGAAGCAGGGTGCTGCAATGCCAGATTCCACATTTAGCGAAAGAGAGCACTGTGGCTAAAGTTTCACTTTAGTTTCCAAGCAACTTCACAAGTGTGCAGTGTTGTGAGTGCTGCAATTCATTCAGTCTCCTAAGACAAAGTAGTAGCGAAGTTGGTGACTTTCCAGTTCTTAGTGCACAAGAGATACAGACACATGTGTTCTATCCCATTCATTCCAATGGGAACTGAGGGTATAGCACGTAGTACGTATGCAGGTTTCTTGAAGATGTGATTTCTTGTGTTCCATGATGCTTGTTTCTAAGAGTGAGTTCTGAATAGAGAACATCCAGGTGGGATCCAGCTTCTGTGGGAAGCAGGTCACTGCAATGCCTATTTCCACATATAGGGAAACACAGCAATCTGGCTAAAGGGCCACTTTGCTTTCCAAACGACTTCACAAGTGTGCAGTGTTATGAGTGTTGCAACCTGTTCAGTCACCTCAGAGAAAGTATGTGCGAAGTTGGTGACTTTCCTGTTCTTAGTGTACAAGAGATGGAGACACATGTTTTCTCTGCCATTCATTCCTATGGGAACTGAGGGTATAGCACCTAGTACGTATGCAGGTTTCTTGAAGATGTGATTTCTTGTGCTCCACAATGCTTGTTTCTAATAGTGAGTTCTGAATAGAGAACATCCCGCTGGGCTCCAGCTTCTCTGGGAAGCAGGGCACTGCAATGGCTAATTACACACATAAGGAAACAAAGCAATCTGGCTAAAGGGCCAGTTTGTTTTCCAAACCACTTCACAAGTGTGCAGTGTTGTGAGTGTTGCAACCTGTTCAGTCTCCTAAGAGAAAGTATGTGCGAAATTGGTGACTTTCCAGTTCTTAGTGTACAAGAGATAGAGACACATGTTTTCTCTCCCATTCATTCTTATGGGCATTGAGGGTATAGTATCTAGTACGCAAGGAGGTTTTTTGAAGATGTGATTTCTTGTGCTTCACGATGTTTGTTTCTAAGAGTGAGTTCTGAATGGAGAACAGCCAGCTGAGCTCCAGCTTCTTTGCGAAGGAAGGCGCTGCAATGCCTTGTTCAACTTATGGTGGAACAGATCAATCAGGCTAAAGGGTCACTTTGGTTTCCAAATGACTTCACAAGTGTGCTGTGTTGTCAGTGTTGCAACTCGTTTAGTCTCCTATGAGAAAGTATGTGTAAATTTGGTCATTTTCCAGTTCTTAGTGTACAAGAGATGGAGAACATGTTTCTCTCTCCCATTCCTTCCTATGGGAATTGAGGGTATAGCATGTAGTACGTATGTAGGTTTCTTGAAGATGTAATTTCTTGTGCTCCACGATGTTTGTTTCTAAGAGTGAGTTCTAAATAGAGAACTGCTACCAATTATTCTCACATTGTTCATTCTGGTGTCATCCTGCAGGTGATGGATTATTTTTTCCTGAATTCTCGTTGTTTTTAAGAGATCCTTTCTCACCTTTTCACTAGCTGCTCCGGCATCTTCAGGCTCTGAAACTCTGTCTTTGCTTTCACTCAGTTTTGTAGAATCGTGATTGCTATTTTTCGTTCTTCTATGTCTCTTTGACTGTGTTTCATGTGTTCTATTTCTTTTCCATATTGCTCATTCAAGGAATCCATCATATTTCTGATCTCTTCAATATTTTTATCCATGTCTTCTTTAGACGTAGTTATTAATTCTTTTTCTGCTGTGTTTCTTCCAAGTTGGATTTCCTCTGTATATTTCTGGACTTGTTTCGGTATTACAGATCCTATGACTTCAAAAAGTTCTTTTTGATTTCAGAACTTATTTCTGCTTTGAGTTCCTCATGATCTTTTGCTGTTGTTTCTTTGCTTCAGATGCTGTTAATTCATATATATCATCTGCAATAGTGCTCTCTGCACTTGGTCTGGGTGAGCGTAGTTTTCCCCCCCAATGTTTCTGGAATTCATTCTTTATTTCAGATACTATGTATTCAAATATTTCTTTTTTAATTTGGGGAATTACTTCTCGTATTACTTCTTCTATAGCTTTCTGCTGTTGTTCCTTTGCTGCTGTATCTGTGAGTTCATTCATTGCAGTTGAGCTAGTGTCCTCTGCTCTTCCTGATGGACTTTAGGTCTGTGATTGCATTTTTTCCCCTTCTCTTTGTCATTTTGTATAGCACTGACCTTTGACCTTTGGCGTAGAGCTTTGGTGCAGCTATAACCTTAGCTTGTTATGAGACTTGGGTGCCAGTCTATTAAGTTTGAGATTTTCCAGGTATGCCTATCCTGGGTCTGTTGTGTTCAGTTCCCTTTTTGCTGCAGCTCCTTTGTTTGCCCTCTGTTGGTTGCCGGGGTCAGCCCTCCTGTGTCAGGCAGGTCGTTCCCCAGCTGGGCGGGCCTGGGCTTTGGTGGGTCTTCTGGGCACACAAAAGGATAGTGGATGATCTTATTCACTGAGTAGGCTGTACTGGGTCGGCCAGCCTATGCTGGGTCCGGGTCTACAGGCTGTAACCCGAGAAGGCTGGGAAAGGTCCCTCTGGTGCAGCGGGCCTGGAGCTCTCACTCACAGGCCAGGCTGTGCTGGGTTTCGGTCCGTAGCGTGGGACCGTGGATTGCTGAGATATGTCCCTCTGGTGTGGCAGGCTTGGAGTTCTCACTCTAGGCCGACCTGCACTGGGTCTGGGGCTGTGGGGTGGGACCGGTAATCACCTGGAAATGTTTCTCTGGCACAGTGTGCCTGGAGCTGTCACCGAGCCACGGGGGTGGGGGGCAGGTAATCCATGGGAAATGTCTCTAGGGCACCGCGTGCTGGGAGTTCTACACTCACTGACCTTTGATGCCCAGAGAATTGGGGAAATTCCCACTCGATCAGTGGGCTTTAGGTCAGGGGATCCGGGGAGGCGCTGGTGAGTGGGTCCTGAGGTTTCAGGCCAGTTATTGGATTGGAGGGGTTGGGGACAGGGATCCGCGTAGCGCTTGTAGGAAGAAGCCAAAGGCTCTCCCTCAGACTCACCACACTATCACTGAACTGGGAAGCCTGGTGAGTCCTGTAAATTTGCTCTCACTGGGAGAGCTTGGTGCAGGATCCAGGAGGCCGCTGGAGTCAGGCACTGTCTCAGGCCAGTCTCTGGCTGGGTGGCGTGGGCGGCATCGAGTAGACTGCTGGCATTGGTCTTGCTGTGTCGGGAGGTTTCTGGGGCTGGGCGAGTGAGGGCGCAGGCGGGATGGATGAGGATGGCGGAGTCAGCCACTCTGTCTGTGGCTGGTCTCTGCGGCTGGGCTGGCGCAGGCGGGATGGAGGAGGATGGTGGAGTCGGCCACGCTGTCTCTGGCTGGTCTTGGGCTGGGCAGGTGCGGGCGGGATCCAGGAAGATGGCAGAGTCAGCCGCACTGTCTAGGCCGGTCTCAGGGGCTGGGCGGGACAGCAGGTTGTTTAAAGATGTGATTTCTTGTGCTCCACTTTGTTTGATTCTAAGAGTGAGTTCTGAATAGAGAACTGCCACGTGGGATCCAGGTTCTCTGGGATGCAGGGCAATGCAATGCCTATTTCCACGAATAGGGAAACATAGCAATCTGTCTAAAGGGCCACTTTGGTTTCCAAACCACTTCACAAGTGTGCAGTGTTGTGAGTGTTGCAACCCGTTCAGTCTCCTAAGAGAAAGTATGTGCGAAGTTGGTGACTTTCCAGTTCTTAGTATACAAGAGATGGAGACACGTTTTCCCTCCCATTCATTCCTATGGGAATAGAGGGTATAGCATCTAGTACATATGCTGGTTTCCTGTAAATGTGATTTCTTGTGCTCCACGAAGTTTGTTTCTAAGCGTGTGTTGTGAATAGAGAACATCCAGCTGGGCTCTAGCTTATCTGGGAAGCAGGCCACAGCAATGCCCAATACCACATATAGTGAAACACAACAATCGGGTTAAAGGGCCACTTTCATTTCCAAACCACTTCTCAAGTGTGCAGTGTTGTGAGTGCTGCAACTCGTTCATTCTCCAAAGAGAAAGCATGTGCGAAGTTGGTGACTTTCCAGTTCTTAGTGTAGAAGAGATTGAGATACATGTTTTCTCTCCCATTGATTCCTATTTTAACTGAGGGTATAGCACCTAGTATGCACGCAGGTTGCCTGAAGATGTGATTTCTTGTGCTCCACAATAATTGTTTCTAAGCCTGAGTTGTGAAAAGACAACAGGCCCTTGGGATCCAGCTTCTCTGGGAAGCAGGGCACAGCAATGCCTAATTCCACATATAGGGAAACACAGCAATCTGGATAAAGAGCCATTTTGGTTGCTAAACCACTTCACAAGTGTGCAGTGTTGTGAGTGTTGTAACTCGTTCATTCTCCTAGGAGAAAGTATGTGCGAATTTGGTGACTTTCCAGTTCTTAGTGTACAAGAGATTGAGACACATGTTTTCTCTCCAATTCCTTTCTATGGGAACTGAGGGTATAGCACCTACTATATGTGCAGGTTGCTTGAACATGTGATTTCTTGTGCTCCACTATGTTTGTTTCTAAGAGTGAGTTCTGAATAGAGAACAGCCAGCTGAGCTCCAGCCTCTTTGAACAGAAAGGCCCTGAAATGCCTTGTTCCACATATAGTGAAAAACAGCAATCAGGCTAAAGTTTCACTTTGGTTTCCAAACTACTTCACTAGTGTGCAGTGTTGTGAGTGTTGCAACTCGTTCAGTCTCCTAAAAGAATGTATGTGCGACGTTGGTCACTTTCCAGTTCTTAGTGTACAAGAGATGGAGACACATGTTTTCTCTCCCATTCTTTCCTATGGGAATAGAGGGTGTAGCACCGAGTACGTATGCAGGTTTCCTGAAGATGTGATTTCTTGTGCTCCACGATGTTTGATTCTAAGCATGTGTTGTGAATAGAGAGAAGCCACCTGGGATAGAGCTTCTCTGGGAGGCAGGGCACAGCAATGCCTAATTCCACATATAGGGAAACACAGCAATCTGGCTAAAGGGCCACTTTGGTTTCCAGACTACTGGAAACATACTCTCAAGTGTGCAGTGTTGTGAGTGTTGCAACTCGTTCAGTCTCCTAAGAGAAAGCATGTGCGAAGTTGGTGACTTTCCTGTTCGTAGCGTACAAGCGATAGAGACACATGTTTTCTCTCCCATTCATTCCTATGGCAATTGAGGGGATATAATCAAGTATATATGTAGGTTCCTTGAAGATGTGATTTCTTGTGCTCCACGATGTTTGTTTCTAAGAGTGAGTTCTGAATAGAGAACAGCCAGCTGGGTTTCAGCTTCTGAGGGAAGCTGAGCACTGCAACGACTATTTCCACATATAGGGAAACACAGCAATCTGGTTAAAGGGCCACTTTGCTTATCAAACCACTTCACAAGTGTGCAGCGTTGTGAGTGTTGCAACTCCTTCAGTCTCCTAAGAGAATGTATATGCAAAGTTGCTGCCTTTACAGTTCTTAGTGTACCAGAGATGTAGACACATGTTTTCTCTCCCATTCATTCCTATGGGAACTGAGGTTATAGTACCTAGTACGCAAAAATGTTTCTTGAAGATGTGATTTCTTGTGCTCCACGATGTTTGTTTCTCAGAGAGATTTCTGAATAGAGAACAGCCAGTTAATCTCCACCTTCTTTGAGACGAAAGGCAATGCAATGTCTTGTTCCACATATAGTGAAACAATCAGGATAAAGGGTCATTTTGGTTTCCAATCGACTTCACAAGTGTGTGGTGCTGTGAGTGTAGCAACTCGTTCAGTCTCCTAAAAAAAAGCATGTGAGAAGTTGGTGACTTTCCAGTTCTTAGTGTTCAAGATATAGAGACACATGCTTTCTCTCCCATTCATTCCTATGGAAAGTGAGGGTATGGCACCTAGTACGTATGCAGGTTTTTTGAAGATGTGATTTCTTGTGCTCCACGATGTTGTTTCTAAGAGTGAGCTCTGAATAGAGAACAGCCAGGTGGGATCCAGCTACTGTGGGAAGCAGGGCACTGTAATGCCTACTTCCACATATAGGGAAACACTGCAATCTGGCTAAAGGGCCACTTTGCTTTCCAAACCACTTCACAAGTGTGCAGTGTTGTGAATGTTGCAACCCGTTCAGTCTCCTAAGAGAAAATATGTGTGAATTTGGTTACTTTCCTGTTCTTAGTGTACAAGAAATGGACACACATATTTTCTCTCCCATTCATTCCTATGGGAACTGAGGGTATAGCAACTAGTAGGGATGCAGGTTTCTTGACGATGTAATTTCTTGTGCTCCACGATGTTTGTTTCTAAGAGTGAGTTCTGAATAGAGAACAGCCTTCTGAGCTCCAGCTTCTTTGAGAAAAAAGGCACTGTAATGCCTTGTTCCACATATAGTGAAACAGAGCAATCAGGCTGAAGTATCACTATGGTTTCGAAATGACTTCACAAGTGTGCGATGTTTTGAGTGTTGCAACTCGT
>PVKA01036163.1:0-22019 GCA_004027165.1 Ctenomys sociabilis
CCATCCATCCATCCATCCAAGCATGCATCCATCCATCCCTCCATCCCTCCATCCATCCACCCATCCATCCATCCAAGCATCCATCCATCCAATCATCCATCCATCCATTCACCCTTTCTTCCTTCCTTTCATTCATCTGTCTAGCCATCATCCTTCTATTCTCCCACAAGCCATCCATCCTTCATCCTTCTTCCTATCCATACTTTCATTTGTGTATCTACTCAGTGCTTCTGTTCTGAGTGTTCCTGATACCCTATTTCCTCAGAATCAAAGCACTTATTAAAGTGAATCCTAATCTCTTATTTCATTGTCCACCATCACTGCTGGAATCACAGAGATTAGGGCTCAATAGCCTTCCAGTTTCCCAAAGGAAACCAGGAGCTGAGCCACTGGTCACTGAGGGAGATGGGCAGGCGGACCGGCGGGCAGGCAGTCCCCAGGCCAGCTCTGGCGCTGTCTGTGAGCTCTGCTTCTCACATCCCATGGAGGAGCGACCTCACTCTGAGCCACCCACACACCCTCCTGGAAAGAAAGGCTTCAGTGTGTCCTCATCCAGGGCCAGCTCCCCCTGGCGGACCTGCAGGTTATCTAGGAAAGCACCACCCCTGACAGCTAGGGCTGTTGCTTCCTGAAGCCACAACAGCCTTTTAGCATCGGGCCCATTGTCTGTGAAGGGGCCAGGGCATCACAGCAGCAAATAATCTAATGAAGACTCTCTCTGTGCACCGGCCTCCTCTCCTCTCCCTCCATCTCTGCACAGAAGGGAAACTGAAGCCAGCTTCTCTTTCCTGAAACCCCAGCCCCAGTGCCCTTCAGGCCAACCTGCCCCCCAGCTCTGCTACAAATCATGCCAGGAACCCACTTGCCATCTCCACAGATCACTGTCTCCGTGGCTCTTCCTTTTCTCTCAAACCCAGCCCCCTTGGTAATATTGGATTAGCCCACTTTCTTAAAAGCTGATTTTCAATTTGCATAATCCTCCCCTCTCGGAGTTGTGAGGCCCTCGGTGATAAGCCGATGGGCCCGGGCAGTCAAGCACATTATACTCATATTCTGAACAGCCTTTGAAAGTGGAGGAAGTTATTTTTTAAAGAAGACATACACTTTATCTGCACAGTGCTTCGGACCAGAAGTGTCATCCGAGTGTCGGGAGCCCTCGCCTGTGTTTCATGAAACACATGCATCTTTATCAAACTACAGCAGCTGGGATGGAAGTCAGCCCTGAGGAAGGACTTCCTGCTAGGAGGTCCAGACAGAATGTGTGTGAAAGCCCCCAAGAGTGACTGCATTCCATTTTATGTAGATGGGGCACGGTTTCATCTGCCGTTGGAGTGTTTTCAGCACACCACACTAGAAGGAAGGAAGAGGGACAGATATGTTCCCCCTGTGACCATGGAGTAGAGGCCGTGGAGGCTCTGAGAGGACTCCATAAGCCACAAGTGGAGGTGAAAGTGGAGCTCCTGATTTTCATTTCTGACACCTGAGTCGCTGAGCTCAATTCCAGGTGATGATGCTTAGAGACCGCCCCCTCTGTGGTGCAGGTTCCAAGCCACAGACCAACCCTGCAGTGAGTGTCTACTGCATGCCAGGCCCACACACCACACCAGGAGGGGTGGGGGGCGCAGTCAGCTTAGAACGCTGACACATACAAAGAGGGCAGCATAGTCCAGAAGAAGCCAGCGCCAGGTGACGGGGACCAGGACCCGGAAGCCTCTCCTCCCCTCACCATGGGCCCTCTCCCCAGTCCTCTTCTGGGCAAGGGGCCGCACTGCAGTCTGCTGCTCCCCTAAGTGTGAGCTGGAGCCAGGCTGCTAGGCAGCCAGCCTCCACCTTCCCGGTTTGTGCGTCGTCCCATCCATCCCCAGAGAGACCCAAGCCCACTGTTGAGGAAGACAGCAGCCCTGGGCAGCTTTTCCGGTTCCTCTGGGAAAGCCTTGCTTCTCAACACCCCCAAGACCTTCAGCTTCCTCCAGTGAACCCCACGCCAAAGATGCACAAGCAAAGACAGAAAGCACAGGAGGGGAAGGGTGCCCTTGTCTGGGACTTTGCTGGTCCCCACCCCTAGGGGGTGCTTTGGGAAACAGACTCCGCTCACTACCTGCCCTGTCCTCTTCTCTGTCGGCCTGACAAGGAGCAGAATATCCCAAACGCCAGAGGACAAGCTCAGTGGCCCCTGAGGCCAAAGCGCACTCGGAGTCTTCGGGTTTCAGCAACCTGGACCTTTGCCATTGGTGCTGTTGGCAAAGCCGGGCATGAGGGTGGGAAGGGCACAAGGCTGGGAACTGGAAGCCCTGGGTTTTCCACTGCACTTTTATCCCTTGTCCGCCAGCGGTGCTGGTGAGGATGTGTCACAGAGTGGGGGGAGGCTGATCCACCTCCAGTCCCGGGCCTCACAGTCACGCCACCCTGTGGAGACCCTCTTGCCTTGCCCTGCCCTGCAGAGGGGAGCAACTCCCTGCCGTGCACTGTGAGGACCCAGCACTCAGTCCAGCAAAATTTCCAGACCCAACATGCATGTGGTACTTCTCCTGTCCCCTCACCCTGACCTGGTTTCCATGGAAGCTTTCTGCACCAAATCCAAAGGGTGCCGGGCCTGAGTGCTCATCTGACTTTACTGGTGGACAGAACCAGGCAAGATGCCAGGTCCAGCCCCGTCCTCCCTCCCTCTCCCCCCTGCTCAGCTGGGTTCCTTTCGCAAGCAGGTAAAATACTAATAAATATTGAAAGCAAAGAAATGAGTCTGGCTGCGGGGCCATTGGCTGAATAAATAAAAGAGGAAAAAGATCACCCCAGGTTGGGTGCCTGCCAGACGCCCTCCCTCAAGGCTGGACGCCATGGAGGCCAGCAAAGCAGAGGAAGTTTACAGCAAAAACCATGAGCTTTGGGGCTGGGCCAGAGGGCGTTTGCATCTAGATTCTCCCTTCAGGCCTCTGTAGATGCAAAAGAGCAGCAGTCTGAGCCTCAATTTTGTTATCTGTAGAACAGAGAGATCTGTGCCTGCCTCACATAGCCAGGGCTCGAAAGAAGCTGGTGAAGTCTACTGCACCAGTAAGTGATTTATAGCAATTAATTTTTCACCTGCCTCAGACCTTGAAAC
Source organism: Ctenomys sociabilis (assembly GCA_004027165.1). Taxonomy (NCBI): domain Eukaryota; kingdom Metazoa; phylum Chordata; class Mammalia; order Rodentia; family Ctenomyidae; genus Ctenomys; species Ctenomys sociabilis. The sequence continues at coordinate 3,098 of PVKA01036163.1, forward strand.
CAAAGAAGAGCTACTGATGAAGTTAGCCAGCACCCAGGGTCACCGTAGAGGGCAAAGAGGCATGGCAAAGGTCAGTGGGTTTGGTGCCCTCAAAGTGCCTGGCAGACATTCACCCAGGAGCTACCTGCATCCATATCTCGATCTCCCCAGACCCCTCCCTGTGGCCCTCAGTGGAGGATTCCCTATTGACATTGCATGTTAAAGGCTGGAAAGGAGGAGCCAGAGAACAGAGGGCCTGGAGGGGCAGCGGCGGGCAGCAACAGAAGCAGCAGCCCAGCACCCAGGAAGGGCTCGATAGGGGTGGCACGCACATTCCCAGGTGGCAGGGACGGGGCGGACAACACACGGGCTCCGGGCATAGACTCCAGCTCTGTGGCTCTCTCAGCGTGGGGTTGGTCAGGTGTCCTAGTCTCTCTGAGCTTGTTTTCCCCCTCTCAAGTGGCCTTAAGAGCTTGCACCTTGTGTGACAGAGAAGGATGCATTTATAAGAAGACAAGAGCCTAGCGTGCTGCGAGGTTTGATAATGTGTATGGTGAATGTTTAACATTCAAAAATATGTACTGCAGTAAAAGATACATGGCCATTAATAACTCCCGGTCCGAACACACTTTGTCTTCATTCTTACCGCTTTCTGAAGCAGTTCTGGAAGTCCTCTTTCATGAGTATCTTTACACGGTGTGACAAAAATGCCATCCCAGGGAAAGGCGGGCTTGGAGGACATGACAGTGTATGCTCGACCGCCTTCTGCAGCAGCTCTGGTGCCGTGTGACTTTCAGCTCTTCCCCAAAGTCAAGATGACCCATGAAAAACACAGCTTTTCATACAGTCAGGGCACCAAAGCCACCGTGACAAGTAAAGACTCTCAGGAAGATAAAGGTGACCCCAGAGCTGCTTCAGAAAGCAGCAGGTATTACTGCGTAAGTGGGTTCAAAGTAAGGGGGAGGATTTGTGGGGGGGGTGTTCGTGGCCGTGCGTCTTTCCCTGTAGTAAATTATACCACTGCATTTTGCAATCACAGCTGTGCTTGGCACAGGGAATGGCCTCGGGTGTAGCTTTCTTTCCTTTGGCGTTGGGAGAAGCCAGAGAGGGTAACTGAAGACGTGAACAGAGCAGAAAGACAGATGCTGTGGTTTTTATCTGTGTCCTCCAACAGCCTCAGGCTTGGAGATGGGCCCTGCCTGGAAGGAGCGGGATACTGGGAGGATGACGTGAACAACGGGGAGATCCCCAGGCCCAGGGCTTCCCCCGCTCTGTGCCTCCCGGCTACCGTCCTCTGCCACGACCCTGCGCTTAGGAGCCAGCCAACCATGCACTAAGCCCTCTGAAACTGTGAATCAGATAAATCTCTTCTCCTGTGAGTTGCAGGTGTCAGGTGTCTTGTCCAGCAACAAGAACGCAACTGATAGAGAAAGGCCTGGAGGAGGGCTTGGGGGGGGTAAGTGACCGGGGTTTGTTCTTTTCCCCTCGGTGTCATGGAAGGGACCGTAGCACTTCAGGAGCCTGGGGCAAGCCAAGAAGGACCAGAGATGTTGGCGAGACAGCACGCCAAGTCCTGGGGCCAGAGCATGGTGGCCATGGATCCCCCCGCGGCTCCCTGAACAATGGGGCTGAGCCACAGGCAGTAAGTGGAGCTCAGGTGACCGTTCTGGAGGTGACAGTCCTTTGCCTTGATGGCAGAAGCAGCCGGAGGTATCTTGAGGTTGCGTTCTAGATCTTGCATGCTGGTGTACAAGGCAAGGGACCCCAGCCACCCTGCCTCACTGTGTCTTAGCCGCTTCATCTGAACCACGGGGATAAGAACGGTGCCTGCTGCTGCAGACCCAGGACAAGCAAGTGCAATGACGCCTATGAGGCACTTAGCACACTGGCCAGCACGGAGGACTTGCCCCATGCGCATTGGAATGAGGCTGGAGGAGAAGAAAGACGCCACAGTCAGGGGCCTTAGAGAGCAGATGACACGGGCCCCGTCAAGACATGTCGCCTTCATGCTGGAGGCCCCACCCTACCTCCAGGGTGCTGTATATAGGAAGACCCCGCACTTGGCTCTGTCTTCCTAGGGTTTCCCCCGAAGCCCCAGACCCCAAGGCCAGGATCTGAGTTTCAGTGGAGCCCACTGGAGGTGATGGAAGAGGGCATGTGGGAGGATGGATGGGGACCTAGGGGGCAGGGTGCCAGCAGCAAGCAAGGTCCAAGCCCCAGGGAATCCTGGGAGACGGCAAAGAGCACAGCTGCCCAGACTTCAGGGAGCCTGAGTTGAATTGCTTGAAAAGGTTTGTAAAAGAGCATTCCAGAGCGTTGGTTCCTGAGATTTTGACTGGGGGGGGGGCTTGCCCAAGAATTTGCATTTCTAGGTGTACTTCAGGGTGACACTGATCCAAGAATCATGTCCAAGTAGCACTACACTGGGACAGGGCGTGGACACCAGCAGCATCTGCTATAAGGTCAGAAGGCCCTGGCTTGGTCCCTTTATCTGTTAGCTGTAACCTGAGGGATTTAGACCAAGCCTGCAACATCTGTGGGCCTCAGTTTCCTCATCCATTAAAATGGGAGCAATAGTTCTGTCATCAGTGTCATTATGAGGATTTAAGCAGAAGAGTCTGGCGAGAGTGCCCAGGACATAAAAAATGCCTAATGAAGTGCTTTTGTCACCAAGTTTTCCTGGGTCTTCGTTCCAGGTCAAGTTCACTTTGGCCACCAAGTGGATTATAGCAAACAGGCAAACAGACAAATCAGTTCTTGGTTTTCAGACCCTTTGGGATTTCCAGGTTGCAGGGAAGAGACTGAGGGCTTATGAAAGTAGGGTGAGAATTTTGACCTTATGCCTGTGATGTCCCAGTAGCCCACACTTATGGGCGTCTGATGTGTGCGTGGCCCTCCTCGGAGACCAGCTGGATGCTCACCAGACCCTGGAACGTGGGCACTGGCAGGGGAAGGGCCTGTAGGCAGAGCTAGGGCACCACAACTGCGAAGAGGAACAAGCTTCCTCAGCAGGCTGAGGCAGGAGAGCCGCCAGTCCAGGAGTGACCACCTCAGCCGGCGACAGGCTGAGCTCTTGTCCCAAATGCAGAGAGAGACGGCAGACTCCACTCAGAGAAGCCTCTGGGGCACAGCACTCAGGAACGGGTGGCTTTAGTGTGAACAGTGTTTCCTTCCTGCCAAGTTGGCATGACCACTCTGAGCTGGACACAGCTTCCGTGTGCTTCTGGAACAGGGAGGATTTGGCTTTCAGGCTTCTGACCCTCTGCCTGGGGGGCTCCTGTCGTCCGGAAAGAGGTGAATACCCTGAGACAGGCTCACTCTGTCTCTGCGCTCTCTGCCCATTTCACAGCTGGCAAAACTAAGCCTCCTGCAGGATTCTGGGCTGCTAGGAGAGCTCCTGAATCTTCACTTTGGAGGGAAGGGTCTCTGGGATCCATCCATGTTCCCAGGCAAATGGCACAGAACCCAGGGGACCCAGCTGGGTGCAAGTACAGTATTGCTCCCCCATCCCCCGCCAGTGCCTGACTGTCCCCCGTGACTCTACGGCACATGCTTTGGAGAGCCACTGTCTATAAGACAGGAGGATTTTCTCCTCTTTCTTCTCTCCTGTAACCATTTAAACAAAGCCACCCAGCCGGGCCAGGTCACCTGACGCTGTTCGTGTAATATCTAAGTGGGAACAACAACTCATCAAATGGAACGGTTTACAATTGCCTGGGATAAAACTATTTTCTTTTCAATCTTCCCAGGAAAGTGACAGATAATAACCAGCCTAGAGATTGTAATATTATTAGGGCCAAAAATAAAATAAAACCCCTTAACTGCTTCCTCTTAGACACAGAAGCCAAATTGTTCTTCAACTCATTTAAATAAAGCGATTGTTTTCCTGCTCATTATCCTAAATTCCCAGGGACCTGCAGTCCCCTCCCTCCTCCGTAGGAAGGATGGCCCTGTTTCCTCCCCTCTGCTGACATTTTTCCAGTGGGCTCTCTGCTCTGGCAGAAGGAGTCAGGCGTTTAAGAACCACGTGGTGTGCTCACCTGCTCCCACCCCACCCGCACGTGGGCGGCGTCCCACCGGAGTCTGCTGCCGTCCTGGGTGGTACGGTGGCCCGGAGCGTGTGAATTCCCGGGTTCTGCTTTCACCCAGACCCCTGCGTCCTCAGACAGGTCACCGTGCATGGAAAGCCTTAGTTTGTCCCACTGCGAAATGGACAGAGTGAGCCTCCGCATGCGCGCCTCTTCCAGGAGGACAGAAGCCGCGAGCGCCCAACCAACCCTTTTCCAGAGACACACAGAAGCGGGTCGTGAAGCGTCGGCTGGAGGAAGCATTCCGCTTAAACCACAGCGTGTGTTGTAGGCACTGTGTCCCAGACGGCCCCAGCGTCCTCTCTGCCTGTCCCTGGCAATCACAGTGACTGAGTTCCCGCAACCTGCCCAGCCTTCGGCCACCCACTCTCTAGGCTCCTGGTGGCTGCCTCGCTGGCCTCCAAGCAGGGTCCCCCGGGCAACAGACACCCTGCAAACGACATCGAGTGGCGCACATGATGTCATCATTCGTACTCTATTTTCTAGTTTGCTTCTGTGCAACAAATTTTTCCTTTCCTTTCTTTTTCGGGAAATCCAAAAGGTTAGAAAACTGAAAGGTTTTTCTTCCTGTTCCATGATGCATTTGCTGGCAGACCTGGACCTGACCCGAGCCACTCGGTGAGGAGACCCAGGCTGGGCCGCGGGGAGGATATTGATGGTCTTTATTTATCTCACTTAGCACCACCATCCAGATGCTTTTGTTGCAGAAATATTAATTTGGGTGATTATGGGTAGAGCCCGCTGCCTCCCTGGGCAGCTGTGTAACACACTGAACAAGCCTAAGATCACCACACAGCATACGGCCGGGGCTCCAGAGCACATCTCGAACCAGATGTGGGCTGCAGAAGTGTGGATGTCAAGTGCAGAACTTCGTGGGCGTGGATCCTCTGGGTGCATCCTCTGGGTGTACTCCTAGGAATCACTGCTTGGAGCTGCCCTTGTGTGTGTGTGTGTGTGTGTGTGTGTGTGTGTGTGTGTGTGTGTGCGTGTGTCCAGGCTTGGTGTGCAGAGCTGAGCTTGAGCTCCATGCATGAACACACACACACACACACACACACACACACACACACACACACGCATTCACCCTCTCTACACTGCAGCCAGCCCCTGCCTCTGGGGCTGACCCTCCCCATCCCTGTGTGCTGCCTACCCCCACCCCACTTTCCAAGCAGCTGGAAGGGAAGGCGTTCACCCCACCTACTTGTGTCCACCCCCTCGCAGTGCTGCCCGCTGGCATCTCTGCTCTGCGTGCAGATTTTGGGCACCAGGTCCTCGCAGCCAGCTGGGGATCCCAGAACAGAGGGGAACATTTCCCAGGCAAGTAGGCTCCTTCCTTAAGCTCTCGCACCAGAGCAAGCCAGGCCCAGCCAATCGGCTTGGTCCGCAGACCTGTGTCTGCTGCCCTTTTCTGCTCAGGGTTTTTCTTCTGAGCCAGGCACTGAATGAAGGGCTTGAGGAGAAAGGTTTTCCAGGATCTGATGGAGCTGCGACGGAGTCTGGGGCTGGGGGAGGGGTTGCCTCTCCACCAGGCTGTGCAGAGGAGACAGAAATGACCCAGAAACCTATCCTCACAGGCTCTGGAATAGCGATGTTATCGCAAGTCAATATTTATTGACTGCTCTGTGTCAGGTCCGTTCTGAGCACTTCACATGAGCGGTCTCACCCGGTCTTCACAGCACCCGCCTGGCGAGGCTTCCATCCACACTGCACTGAAGCCCGGACGGGCCGGGAGACTTGTTCCCAGTCGCAAAGCCTGTGCCCGCTGTACCCAGGAGCTGTTCCTAGGCTGCTGAACGGTAGGGCCCAGATTCTTAGCCATGTGTATACGGATTGGTTATCGATCGCCATGGTAACCCCTGTGACAGTGAACCCCCAGGTATACAGAGGGGAGCACTCTTTGCTCTCACATCTGGACGGTGAGCTGGGCAGGTGTTGCTCGCTCTGTGCCTTCGTGTGGCTGGCCTTGCCGTGACAATGCGGGGTTGGGGGGTGGACCCAGCCCCACTTGGGTTGTTCAGTGGCTCCTAGCAGCCCAGCTGGCAGATTCTCGCAGCCATGCAAGGGGCGGGGTGCTGTAGAAACATGCAGAGCCCCTTGAGGCTGGTGCTCTGGGGCTGGTGCCCCGTCATCTCGTCCTATTGGCCAGAGCATGTCCTGTGACCATCAGAGACCCAGGACAGGGAAGCTTCTAGGGCCTCCGTGGTGTGATACCAAGTGTGGATTTACGTGAAAGGTGTAGCTACCTTGTAACTCAGTGTGTACGCATCCTGGAGAGGCCTTTGCAGCCCAGGCCAGGGGCCTCCGAGGAGAGGAGGGGCCTCCTACCACTCCTGTTGCCAAGGCTCCCACCAGCTCAGGACTCTCCATCCATGTGGCACAGACTCTGCCAGCAGGGGCCAAGCACTCTGCCCTTGCAAAGTCCCAAGACAAATGTGGAGCCGGCTCTCCCCTCGGGGAGCTCCAGTTCAGTTCAGACACTGGCTCTCCTCTAATGAGAACGGTGCTCCAGTAGGTGGGCACGTGCACATAACACAGAATAAAGACCGGTGGACCCTGAGCGCCAGGAGATACAGGCGAGCCCGGTCAGCCGGAGGGCACCCTGGAGGAGGCGAGACGCAGCCGCGACAGGGAAGCAGAGGGAGCTCCCTGCAAGGCGAGTAGAAGGCGGGGCGTCAAGCATGCGAGGACCAGGACGCTCGGAGCTGGCTTTCCAGGCTTTTGGTCTTCGGTGGTGGCTTCCACTGCTGTCCTGCAGCCTCCTACTTGGGCCCCACTCTCTGGACTCTTCTGGGGACCCTCCTTCCTGTCCCCACAGCAGCCACTGAGAGGAAGGACACCCCTGAGCTCAGAGGGAGAAAGAAGAGGGCAGAAGGGGACTGAAGGGGACACCATAGGCCCACTGCAGCTGAACCCTGTGCCTGTCTCCAGTGCAAGCTCTCTGAGGGCTCCAGACTTAGGTTCTTGGGAACCTGCTGGGCTCCCTCCCATCAGGAGGAGAAGCCTGAAGTCTGGGCCCACAATGTAGGAAAGCCGCAGCCCCTGCCAGGGCTTTACCCCGATTCCTTAGGGCTTTACCTGGGCTCATGCATGCAGCAGGCACAATTGCAGACAGAGTACGGCAGCGATGCCCTGCGGCTCACGAAGCTTACACCATCGCTGCAGGGGTGGGCAGCATCTCGTCTGCCCTGTTTGCTGTCATGTCCTCAGCACCCGGCACGGGGTCCCACACGGAGCCCTGAATCCGTGTGCCCGAGTCCAGGGCAGACTCCCACCTGCCCCACTCAATCCTTGAGACCCGTGGTCATGCACAAGACAATACCGTTTTCAACCTTACGAAGTGACATTTCCCACACCCTTCTTTTTATTCTACTTCTACTGATCATTTTACAAGGGAGGACACAGATCATTAGAAGGTCAAAGTGAGCGGCTCAGTATTGCAGCCACGGAGGAGCAGATCGGGCCCTGGGACCCACGTGTCCTGGCCTTGCAGCGTGGGCCTCTTCTGGTTAGGCACATGGAGCTGAGCCCCACAGCCGCCCCAGCTTGAGCCCAGGCCCCCAACTCTGGATTCTTCTTTAGCATGAGTATTATGGGGCTGTAGATAGGGTGTCAGGTGCTCCCCAGCTCCTGAGAAGCAAGGATAAAGGAGACACTGGTCCCTGGGACAATTGGGGATCCACCAGCCCCTCCCAGGCTCTGGTCGGCCTGGTTTCCTCCAGCCCTGTGGTAGGGTTTGTCTTGGTTACTTTTTTCTTGTTGCTGGGGACAACATACCTGACACCCAGAATTAAGGAAGGGAAGGTTTATTTAGCTCACAGTTAGTGGAGGTTTCAGTCCTTATTCGGCTGGCTCCAAGGCAGAGAGGCACAGGGCAGAGGACAGCCGTTCATGGTGGCAGAAAACAGTAAAGGGCAAATGGAGAAGCAGCAGCTAGCAAGCCTTTTCCCTTCCTTACATCTGTATGCAGATTATCTGTCCCAGGACGGGCATAGCACTCGCACCCATAATCCCAGCATTGGGATTATGAAATAATCACAAACTCTAGAAGCCGCCCCATGACTGCATGAGGCTTTCGGGGACAACTAGATACAAACCATGACAGGGTCACACAGAAGCCTTGGGCAGTGGAGAGCACTGCTTCTCACCAGGCATCTTAGCGCACGCCTGTAATTCCAGCTGCTAGGGAGACGAAGGCAGAAGGATTGTGAGTTCAAGACCAACCCATGCAACTTAGCAGACTATCTAAAATAAAATAAGGTGTAGATCAGTGTCAGAAGGCTAATCTAGCCTCCCCAAGGCCCTGGGTTCTTCTGCAAAAAAATAGAAAGGAAGGAAGAAAGGAAAGAAGAGAAATTACCTGTCTCCACTCACTGAACAAAATCTAGGTAGTTCCTCCAAAGATCTAGAAGAGATGGAGATACAGGAAGAGACCAGCCTACTAGAGCTCCACATAGGTGCAGGGGGAGCAGCAGGCTCCCCTAGGGTTCCTGCCGGCAGGGACCCTGCCCCCCCCCCCGGCAGTGGCCCCACATCTGCACAGACAGCCCTCTGCCCATGTCAGTCTTGGGCTGTGTTTTTCCTCAGCTGGCTCTTGTCCTGGGTGTCTCCTGCTCCTTGGAGGAACCAGTGAGCTGCAGACAAACTGTCTGCATGGGCTGCTCCCCTAGGGGGTGGTTAGCAAGGCTTGGGGTGGGTTCTGATCCCCACCTTGGGGTGGGCAGGCCAGGCCTGCAGCAAGTGTGACAAGCCAGGGACCCCTGAGGCACTAAGACTCGGAGTGACTGTCCCTTCTCAGCAGATGAAGGAGGCTCCAGATGGGCATGGAAAGCCAGTGCTGAGGGAGCACTTCCTGGAGGAGGGTGTGTCCCTCAGTGAACCAGAAAGGGGCCTGCCTCGTGCTCGGATGGAGGGTCCCCTCTCTGCCTGGAGGTGTCCCGAGATCAGCCTTCCTTGCTAGAGGTCAGTCTCCGGCAGCAGTCTGAGAACCCCCACCCACCTGTCACTCTAGCAGCAAGGAGCCTTCCTTAACCTTCACGGTGACCCCCATGCCTCCCTTGAGGAGGACCCACTGGGAATGAACGGAGGCTTCCAGGGGACAAGGACGCCCCTGAGTCAGCAGCGGAGCTTGCTGTGTGACCTTAGGTGAGTCCCCACCCTCTCCGGAGTTCTGTGTCCCTGTACTTAGCCGAGCTTTTCTGGTGGTTCAGAGGCACCTGGCGGCCCTCTGAGCTCCGCCACTCCCCACCCAGATACGCTGTGCAGCCGCCCTTCCCCCAGCCTCTGCCCTCCTCGGGGAGCCAGGCAGAGTCTCTGCCCTGATACCTGCCGCCTGACTGGGGAGTAAAATTCAGACACTTGTCACCTCCCCTGCCTAGGACCTCACTGCCCTGAAGCCTGGGGAGCGGAACTTTGGAAGGCCTCGATTTATTTAGGTAATCTGTATAGAAATCGAAGTTCTCCTTGGAATGTGTTTGTGGTGTATAATAATTGCATTCGTCCTGGGGAGCTGTCACCCACACCTATTGCACCGTGACCATCTCGCCTCCTCTCTCCTCTCTCCCTCCCTTCCTCCCTTCCTCCCTGTCCCCAGGTCCCCTGCCCCTCTCCACAAAGTCCGCTTTCCTCCTCTCACCCTTCTTTTATTTATTTTCACCTTTGATGGTATTGGTACATTTTATTTTTTAATATTTAAATTGTATTTATTGATACAGGGTCTCGCTACGCAGCTTAGACTCACACTATCCCTCTCCTGTCTCAGTCTTTCCTGCACTGGAATTACAGGCTTGCACCACGGGGCACGCCTGGGGCTCCTGGGCCAGCACAGCGTGCGGCACCGGGGCTCGAACTCAGGTCCCTGCACTTGCCAGGCGGGCGCTCAAACCACTGAGCTGCCTCCCCACCCCTGCATGGGTACATTTTAGAGCTGCAGAGAGATCACGTTCATGACGGGTACAGCTTCCAGGTCCCTCATTCCCTTCCCCTCCCTTCAACCCCTCCTCCCTTGTGTAGTTACAAAAGCTCTGCTTCCATTTTTCCCTTCTAGTCCCTTTCTTCTTGACCCTTCTTTCCCTTGCCCCTCCACTTGTTTCCCTTCTCATGTGAACATTTTCTTCCCTCTTCTCAGTACCTGTCACACATTCTGACCCTTATTTACACTTTCAGTTTCTCACACCCGAGAAACTGTGCGCCATTTGAAATACAGGTATCTGATTTACTTCACCATTCAGCTGGAAGTGTGCTGGGCTTATCCTTCTTTATGGCAGTGTAATACTCCACTATATATATATTTTTAAACCCCACATCTTCCTTATCCATTCATCGGTTGATGGGCACTTGGGACTCCTTCTAAGATTTAGCTATTACAAACTGTGCTGCTACAAGCCTAGGTGTGCCTGTATCACTGGGAATAATACTTTTCATTCTTTCGGGAAGATACCAACAAGGAATAGCTAGTCAAATGGAACCCCTAGGCCTTGGTTTTTGAGGAGTCCATGCGCCAATTTCCACAGTCTGCACTCCCACCGACAGTGGAGAGGCGTTCTTTTTCCCCACAGCCCTGCCAGCGCTAGGGATTGGCTGATTTCTTGGTGACAGCCGTTCTTTCCAGGGTGAGATCGAGTCTCGATGCTGTTTTGATTGGCATTCTCTAATGGCCGGGACACTGACCCGTCTCTCCGGTACCAGTTGGCCGCCGCTACGAAAGCCTCCTCCTCAACAGGGGCAAGAGGATCCCGACCCGTACCCCCCTCTCCGACTTTCCTCACTGCTTGTTTCCCATGCTCTAGCTATTCTAGAAGGCGCCAGAGGCAGGGCCGTCCTGTACAACTCAGGCCCCCTGGCACCCTCCTGCTTCTTCCTCCAAGGGGGTTCACACAGTGTGGGACCCAGGGTGCCTGCGCCCCTCCACAGCGGTGGGGCTCAGCCATTGATTGAGGCCAGGCTCTGGCCTTGGCCGTAGAGGTCACATCTGCCTGGGTGGGTTCAGGCCACGCTTGGCGACGCGGCGTTCCTCCCGCCTCCACTGGAGGGCGCTCTTCGGGATCCTTCATGTCAGGGGTGCAAAGGTCTCAGGAGGAAAAAGCCCCTTGGAAGCTGCCATCACCCTCCGCCCCTCGCGCGCCACTCGGGGTGTCGCAGCACCGTTCTCCCCACCAAGGCCTCGCCTGCGCACTGTGGTCTTTACCTGACCGTGCAGGTCATTTTCAAGCTTCGCTTAGCCTGTTCCCCAGGTAGAGAGGAGAGGGGCCATCAACGTAGGACAGCAGCCTTGGGGCCAGACTCTAAGCTGTGGGGCGGAAGGTGTCCTGACCCATAGAGTTAGTGCAGAGGACCAGCTGCGTCCCTGGCAGCTTACATACCTCTAATGACGCGCAGATCACCACCCAGCAGAGTCGCACCACTCTTTTGCTAAGGGCCAGTGACGGCCACAGTGTCATCTTGACACCAATAGAACCAGAGAATGAGGCTGCCCAGAGGCCCACCCAAAACCTCTGCCCGATTCACACCAGGTAGAAGCTGCTATCTCCCCCAGGACTGAAGGAGCCTCTTGCCTGCCTTCTGTCTTCCAGCTGGCTCACAATTCCTTCTCCACTAGCAGCCAAAGGGTTATGTCCACTAGGCCAGCCTGCTCCTCTGCTTAGGGCTGTCCAGTATCTTCCCATTGCAGCAAGAGTGAAATTCAGCCTCCTTCCAGCTGCTTGTAAGACCTCAGGTGATCCGATCCTGTCACAGGCCCTGTCTGAGCTGGCAGCTCCCCACTCCCACCTTCATGTCTCGCTTCTGTTTCTAGGCTCACCTTCCCTTTCCTGCCATGCCCCAAGCCCACTCTGTCCCTGGGCCTGATCTCTGTGCCACTCTCTGCCCCGTGTCTTCCCCTGGGCCCCTTCGCTCTTCTCACGCAGGCTGTAAAGAAGCCTCTGGGGCCGCAGCCCAACCCCAGGTCTTGTGCTAATCTCACACCCTGCTTTGGTTTGGGGAGTTTGTGGTAGCAAACGCTTATAATCCCAGCATGCTGGGAGGCTGAGGCAGGAGGATCCCAAGTTCAAGCCCTGCCTGGATAACTTCGTGACTCGGCCAGATCCTGTCCCCAAATAAATCAATAAATACAGGCTGGGGGTGGAGCTCAGGGCAGAGGTCCTGTGTTCAACCTGCAGTACTGACCCCCGAAATAATTAGGAGAATGCCTGCCTGTGGAGAGCTGGGACTGCATTTGAATAAAGGAGAGTGTGAGGCAGGGTGGGGGTGTGCACTCGTGGCCCCTCCACCCACGCCCGTGTGCCAGGAAGGAGCTGCAGCCTCCCTCACTGTGGAGTCCTCGCCCCAGGAGCTCTTTGTTCCTACTCTTAATCATCCTGCCCAGGAAGTCCTTGTTCTCTGGGGAGAAGGAAGCAAAACACAACCAGATCTATAATGAAAAGCGGGTGGGTTTTTGTTGTTATTGTTCTAATAATAACAAGCGCTCACTGAGAGCCAGGTAAAGGTTTCTTTTAATATAGTGGGTGGCTTTTTTTTTTTTCACTGTATGGCTTGGACTCGTGGTGATCCTCCTGTTTTCAGCTCCCCAGTGCTGCAATTACAGGTGTGCTGCTCTAGGCCTGGACTCTGGGGCCCACGCAGTCTGCCTTGTGGGTGGGACTGGTACAGCATGTGGTGCCGGGGATTGAACCTCGGGCCCTACACTTGCCTAAGCAGGCGCTTTAGTCCGCTGAGCTATCTCGCCGGCACTATATAGTGGGCGATTTCTATTGGGTAGACATCTTGTAGTAGGGACAGACACTAGACCTTCAGCTCCCTCCTGCAGAGTAAGTGACCCAGCCTGGTGGGCAGCAGGACTACCTGCACAACTCTCGGGGGGTGGGGGGACACAGGACAGGACATGGACTGTCATCCCTGTGGGCTCTGCTAGGAGTCAGGGCCCAAGTCTGGCTCCTGGCCTAAGAATCTCTGTTTTCTCACTCACGCTGCTGTGTGTCTTAGGGCAGGTGGCTCAGCCTCTCTGATGAAGCACAGACAAGACCAGGGGCTCAGACTGCCCAATTTGAAGCAAAAAGTAAAAAGCCATGCAAAAGGGCACTGGATCCCTCATGCCTTCACCCCACGATTATGTCAGGACTGAGGATATCCGCAGGCATGTAGAATCGCTCCTGTCCTGGCCATCTCTAGTTTACAGCCTGCTACTGTCTCCCTGCTTAGCCCAAAGCCCAAAAGGGCTGCAGCTGCACCTTCCTGCGCACCCCATAGCCCCTGTGCCCAGCATGAAGGATTTGCTTCCTGGTCCCAGCTCCTTAAATAAATCAAGACAGATGCCATTCAGGGTGGAGACAGAGAAGCAGCTGGATTGTCCTGGCTGTACTGACAATGGGTTTTAAGCCGAGTCACAAAGATGGAGCCAGAAACAACAAGGCAGGCAGGCAAGGGGAGCATTTTTCACCACGCTCATCAACTATGGTGCATAGGCCAAATCCAGCTCTCCTCTGATTCTACAAATAAAGTTTTATTGGCACACAGCCACAGACATTTGCTACAGATCACCTGTGACTGCTATGGCAGCCTAGTTGATCAGCTGTGACAATGGCTATGTGCTGTGTAGAGCCTCAAGCAGCCACGCCCTGGTCTTTTCTGGAACCCTCGGGTCTGGCAGAAGGGGACTTTTATCTGTCAACAGCCCAGGGGTAGGGGTGGGACAGATCTGCCTGGAAAACTCCATAGGCTATGGATTTCTCTTTTCTTGAGATAAGGTCTCTTCAAGTTGCTAAATTGCTCAGATTGGCTTTAACTTGAGATCCTCCTGCCTCAGCCTCCCAGAGGGCTGAGATTACAGGTGTGGATCCCACCACACCTACTTGGGGAAGAATCTTGGTCCAGGGTTCAGTGTGAGGGCTCTGAGATGCTCCAGGGAGCACCAGCTGGCATCTGTTCATTCCTAGTAGAGGATCGGCCTCCTTCTCACTCCCACACCATCCTTTCTTTTCTTTTTCTGTACTTTAGGGAAGGGTCTACAGGGTGTTTAGGATCTCACTACTAGGTCAGACTCATGGTGATCCGCCTGTTTACAGCCTCCCAAGAGCTGGGATTGCAGGTGAGTGCCACCGTGCCCAGTCTCCATGCCATCTCAGCATGTCCCGGGGGTGGGGCCGGCACGGCAGGCCTAGGGATCGAACTCCGACTGCCTGTGCCTGCTTGTAGGTGCTTTAATCTTCTGAGCTATCTGGCTGGCCCTTCCCTACCCCATTCTGATCCTGGCTATGACTGCAAGATGTGGCAGCCCAGTGTCTTCCTGGCATTGGGTTGTGGTCACCAGACAGAGGCACTTGGAGGAACTCCTGTGCCATTGTCCACTTGCCCTCCCCAGAAGGGGAGGACATGTGAGACGGCAGGGGACAGGGGCCCTGCTCTTCCCAGCTGCGGGACAGCCAGATGTGGGGCAGGGCTCATGTGAACGTCCTGGGCCAGATGGCTGCTCAACCTGGCCTCTCCAGCTCCTGGCAAAGCCTAACAACGCTTCCCTTGGCCGTCTGGAGCCTTTCCACCCTGCATGGTGCCCAGACCTGCCCTTGCCCTGGCGTCGCAGGCATTCATTGGCTGGCATCCAGCATCAGGAGACTCAGCTCACAAAGAGAACGGTTTCTCCCAGGCTTGTGGTTTCTGAGGGCTTGGTCCATGGCCCCTAGCTGTGTCCAGCTGGAGCATCACAGTGGGAGCCTGTGGTGGGCAGAGCAGAAGAGTCTGCAGAAGGGGCTGGGGTGCTGCTGCTGATCCAGGACCTTCCCTGAGGTCCCGCCTCTTAAATGGTCTGCCACCCCCTGATAGGGCTGAGCTGGGGCCAGCCTTTAGCACGTGGGCAAGATCTAACATCTCACTTCCTGTCTTTCTGCCGGACCCTGTCACACGCCACCCTCCCCTGGCCGCTAGCCCTGACCGCACACAGGCCCCTCGTCATCACCAGGAGGTCATCCACTGCAGGGCTTAGCGGGGGGCCAAGGCCAAGCCCCCCCTGGACGGGGGTCGCACGTGCTGCCGTGATGTCACCCACCACGCACTGGGCCCCCAGGAGCGGGTGGCAGGCAGGCCTGGAAGCTGGCTCAGCGAGGCCCCTCACAGCACCAGTCAGCCTGCATAGATGGCGGCCCTGGGCTCCCATGCCCCTCTTCCCAGAGACAAGAAGGGCAGCTGCCAGGCTCTGAGACGTGGGCCTGGATGCTGGCACCTCTTGCTGCTTCTATTGGCCTGTGAGTCAAAGCAGCTACAGAACCTGGGCAGAGTGAGGGGGGAAGGCACAGATTCCCACCTCCTAAGGCAGCACATTGGAGAATGTGGTGCCCCGGGGACCCCATGACCTCCTGTCTTCAGGAGGTTACCACCCCCTTCTCCCTGTGCTGAGAGCGAGGCTCACGAACCACTGTGTGGGCCCAGTTCACCCTATGGGTGGTGTTAATTTGGTCTATACCATGCCTTTTGGTTTTCAGTGAAATGACTTCAGACTTTGCATAGACTCTCCATGTTGGCCAGCACTAGCCCCACCATTTCTCACTGCTACCTAAGGGTTCAGGCTGGGGCTCCAGAGTCCCTGATCAGACCAGGATACCTGCAAACCATCCAGACCCTTCTAGAGCACAGCTCTCCCTGCATGGCTTCAAGAAGGAAGTGTTGATGGTACACCTCAGAGACCCTTTCCACAGGGCATGATACAGGCGAAGGAGGCCAGGCTGGGAGGTCAGGAGCCCCTTATGGCCTCGACACACGGCCTTGAGCTCGATCATCACACTTCTCCATCATGCAGGAGAAGGACAGATCCAGGGCTGACATCCCCTTGAGCTTGAGGTCCTGCATTTGTCATGGACAAGCCACTTTGTCACTCCGGAAACTAGGGTCACAGCGGGAGCCACTCGAGGCTTCTGGGAGGATGGAACCCGGCAGCACACGCAGCTGCCCACGCCCTCCCGGCTACGTGGCGGACTGCTTGGATCTGCTGCTGGGACACACAGCCTTCCCCACAGCTATATTTTGTCCCATTCCATTTCTGCGGAAGTCTACAAGAAAAAGCAGTGAGAAAAAAAAAAAAATCAGAACAGTAGTATTCTCTTGATGCCAACATGGACCTGGAAGGGGCAGAGAGAACTTTCTGGGGTCAGCGGAGATGCTCTGAATCTTGAGGGCGGCTTGGGTGACACAGGTGTACGCATTTGTCAGATGTCAAAGAATTGAGTGGCAAGCCGGGCGTGGTGGCGCATGCCTGTAATCCCAGCACTAGGGAGGCTGAGGCAGGAGGATTGTTGTGAGTTCGAGACCAGCCTGAGCTACAAAGTGAGCTTAAGGCCAGCCTGAACTGCACAGTGAGACCCTGTCTCAAAAAAGACAAAAAAAAAAAAAAAAAAAAAGAATTGAGTGGCATACTTGAGATTTGTGCTGTTCGTTGTGTGTCAGGTTTACCATGAAAGAAGAAGACTTGAGGATCGATACTGAGCTCTAAATCTTGGCATTGGTGCGGCAGATTTAGAAGTGTACTTTCCAGCTTACTGTGGAATGGGCCCAGTGAAGAAGCGGGGTGAGAGGACTGGGAGGGAAGTCTGTCCACCCGAGCGTGGGCACATCTTCATGGTAGAGGCTGGGCGGTTGGGTGTGGGCTTTAAAATTCTTGACACTTTTCTGTGTGTTTGGAAACGTTCCAGACAAGACAGCAGGGGAGGAAAACAGGATGCTGCAGGACTCAGCCCTGGACCCGGCTCTAGCTGCAGGGTCCCAGCTGTGTGGGGGGTGCAGAGAGCTGGGCTCAGATGGGCACCCCTGGGACTCGAGCCAGAAGCCGTTGCGTTGAATCTGCTGGGGGTGAACCTGCAGAAAGCAGCTCCGTTCTGTCCACGGGGCCTGGCCCCGCCTCTTCTGGATGTCGGCCTCCGTGTGGCCTCCGAAGGCCCCGTTGCAGTCCTCACCTCCTCCACCCGCCTTTCCATTTTGACCATCTGCACAGTCCTGTCCCAGACAGCAGGTGGACTTTGGACAGGCAGGCTCCGCAAGGCTGTGGGGTGTGTGTGTCGGCCGCCAAGCCCAGTGCGGGCCCAGCTGCCTGCAGCACCCCTGAGCATGGTGGCCTGGCATGGCAAGGTCCCTCCCTGCAGACTGGAAGCCCCTCCTGTCTTGGTCAGCCATCCAGCCTGGCAAAAGCGGGCTGCGGTCCCCAGCATCTGCTAGACACAGCCTGCCTACCCAGGTGCACTTGCTGCCGAGGTGACCACAGGGGACCTCACAGAGGATGTCACAGGCAACAGATTTGAGCCAGAGCCTCCCACACAGACATACAAGGGATCAGCCAGGCCTCAGCCAGGTGCCCATGTCCCCCGACACCTGCCCAGCCTTGGTCCTCCCAGTCACAAACGCCTCTTCCCATCTTCAGCCCAATATTGCCGTCACAGCTGCAGGCGCCTGCCAAGCCGTCAGAACCAGTCACTCCCCTTCCTGGACCTTCACCGGCTCCCATCCCCCTCCAGTATATTAACAGCTCTGGTAACATCTGCTGTGTGGGGCCTCCTCAGCTGACGATGCAAGTTCTGGGCTCCAGAGAAAGGGGCAGGCACCTGGCCAAGCACATCCTCCAGCCCCCTCCAGGGTGCTGCTGCCCCATCCCAGCTTACAGATGAGGAAACTGAGCAGCAAGATGTGGAACTGGACTCGAACCTCCAAAGCATACTCACCTTCCAGCCCAGCTCTGCGATGTGAAGCTGCCGTCCCCTCCAGTACTGAGTGAGGCTTTCTGCCCACACCCCGCCCTTCCCTGCCCACAGGCCCTGCCCCTGCCCCAAGGCTCCCCATCCAGAGCCCACCATGGAGTGAGCTCTGTTGCCAACTTAGGACCAAACTGTGTCGTCATGTAGTCCTCTGTTGATGTGTCTGCTCCTCACAAGTGCTGAATGAATGAGGGACTGAATGGATGGATGGATGAGTGAATGAGTAAAAGAAAGAACAAATGAATGAGTGAATGAATGAATGAGAAGCCGAGTCCTTGGGGTTAGGGAAATGAAGGCTGAGGGAGGCAGCAAATGAATAATTCCCTCTTTCCTCCTTCCTGCCCCAGTGCTTTTACAACTCAGTGGAAGAGTGGGTGGGTGCTTTGGCTACAGAAGGAAAGGCTAAGTTTGACTCTTTGGGGGAATCTATGTCACCTGGAGTCTGGCCACTGGTGGCCACCAGAGAAAGCTGCCAGTTTGCGCTGCTGAGGGATCTCGATGGCTCGAGGCAGGGCCTCCTGAGTGTGACTGCTGGCCCCTGCACCCAGATGGCCCCATGGGGCTTATTAACGTGCAGAATCCAGATGCTGCCCAGAACTGGATGAGTTCTACAAAATATATATTTTCACACCTATGCCTGCTCCATCCCTGGAGACTGTGCTATGCTTAGAAGCTTGGATATCTGTTCTGACCCTGAGCAAGTCCTGCCCTTTGTCCCTGCTTCTTGCTTACCAGCCCAGCAGTGTGAGGAGTGGTGTGAGGAGGTGAAGAGGAGTCTTGGGGCATTCCAGTGGCATCTTGCGGACCCACCAGACGCAGGAGATGGCAAGGGGGTGGGGGCCTGATGCTCCTCCCACCTGGGAAGCATGCCTAGGGACGAACTCCCCCCCTACACAGGGGGGCTGACATTACCTGGGCTGCCAGCCTGGGACAGAAAGTGGGGTGTCTCTGTGGGGCTACAGCTATGTGTGCAGACGTCACGCACACAACAGGGGTCCACAAGGACGCACAGCCCCCCACACATATATCCACGAGCTTGCTCACTTCCCTCAGGATCCTCCCCACACAGACATCTAGAATGACAAGTGTGTATTCTCACTTCACACACACACACACACACACACACACACACGC
>PVKA01036164.1:0-22024 GCA_004027165.1 Ctenomys sociabilis
AAACAATATGCAATGTATTAATTGTTGTAACTCTCCTACCAACCTGTTTTGAAGCTGTCTCATTGCAACTGTTTTCTCAATGAAATTAATAAAAGAAAAAGGATATCTAGCACATGTAAGGAAAACATATAAATCAATAATAAAAAACTCATTAAAAATGAAAAAAAAAAACCAAAGTAAACATTGGCAAGTTTTGTACATGACTTACTCAACTTTTTACAATGGCCACCCTGCAAGTCTAGGATGCTTTTCTGCATCAGAATTAGAGGTATAAGGAAATATTTGTGCTTGTCTTGTCCAACTTCTTAAAACATCCATTGGGAATTATGTGTTGGTTCTGTGAGTACTGCCCGGGCTGCACTGAGTGAAGAGGAGTTATCTTAGGCCACATATGAAATTCAGTTTAGTGTTAACCCACGTAAGTTACAAAGCTGCCCTTAAAATATTTAATATTGTAACATTTTAAAAAAGAGAAAGAAATTAAGTTGCTCTGGCAGGGACACAGTTTGGATTTGCCCACAAATCTTCACCCAAACTTTGCTGACCATTCTGGAGTGTGGAGACATACAGCAAAGATTAAACATCAAACCATAGTTAATTTTGGACCCAGTCTCTTGCTTTTTCCAGACCTGTCTCTCCTCATCCCATCTGTCTTGTCCCACCTGCTTTCTTGGTCTCGCATAAGCGTCCTGCTTCTCCAACATGCTCTCGCATGTGCACCTTATTGCCACAGCACCGCCTTTTGTGTATGCAAATTCTTACTCTGGGAGCATTGTTCTCTTTCGGGCATGGCAGAACCTCGCACCTCTCTTCAGGATGAGCCCAGAAAACTGTTCCTCCTGGGTCCACTCTCCTTGCTTCTTTGCCTCCCATTCTCCCCAGCAACGTCAGACCTCCTTCTTCCCTGGCACCTGCGCCTGTTGAACACACCTACTATGTCACTGCCCAGTTTTTGAGCTCCACACAGAGTTCATTGCACATAGAAGGCATCCTGATTTTTCAAATTCTATATTCCAGAGCATCGATTAATATCTGCATGGGATTCAGTAAACAAAACAGGCCTGGAAGGGCATTTGCCTTCCATGGGCATTATAATGTAGAGAAGCAAAAGAGAGAGATGGGTCATCTCAGATTAGTATTCATACTGATTTGGAAATTCACTTTCTATTTTAATTGCTCTTCTCTGAAACTTCTAGCTAAAAAAAAAAAAGCAGCATCTTTCTAGGTCATGGGCTTGGCAGACTGGCTGCAACTGCCTCGGTGTCTCCCGGAAATACTTGAAAGGAATGTGTCTCTGAAACAGTGGGGAACAGGCCTGGGAAGACTGTTTTCAATTAAGTGAGTGACCGAATACATCTGTAAGATACATGTCAGAGTGTATCTGCATGTGACAAAACAAAATACAAATATAATTTCCTATTGTTTCACCACTTAAGCTACTAGTTAACTTTCATTTCTTTAGGCTACCATTGAAATTATTCATTACTGGGCTTTTGCCTTTCTCTCTCCTTCCTACTCCTGGCTGCATTGGACAACTCAAATATTTTGTTATGTATCTGAAAATAAGTAATGCTAAGGCAAAAAATTAGGAAAAGTTGAAACGAAACAATGACTTTCTTTTTAAATATTTATTTTCTGAGCAAATATTTTGGACTTAAGCATATTAACTGTGATGCTTTCATGATCTCTTTAATAATAAGTTAATTTAAGGGCTGGCCAAATAGCTCAGTGAATTAAAGGACCTGCAGAGGCAAGGGCCAGGAGTTCAATCCCCAGCCTGCCATGCTGGCCCTGCCTCCAGGGCACACTGAGACAGTGATCGAAACTGGGCATGGTGGTATGCGCCTGTAATCCCAACACTCGGGAGACTGTAAACAAGAAGATCACCATGAATCCAATCTACACGGTGAGACCCTGTCCACCCTGTAGACCTTGCCCTAAATATGAAAAATAAAATAAATAAATAAAAATTTAAAAAGATAATAGGTTAATTTAAATGACATTTATGAGCAATTTACTTCTTATATTCCTTAAGTTGATCATTTTTATTCTTCATACATCATGGGTCCAACTGTGCTAAATATGCCATGTTTCCTTCTTTTTCAAAAGTATCTTCCTACTTTGTCGAGTATTACAAAACTTATTCCAACTCCTACCCCTGTTCTGCTGGACTATTTCAGAGTACAAATAACTTGGGGCTTCATAATGGCTTTAAAGGAGTTCCAGGACTGTGCAAAGGCCCCGGGGAGTTGGAGGACAGCCCGGGGTGGCCTCAGGAGTCATACTCTCTGTGCAGACTTGCGTCCTTCCTGCTGCCATGATCCAATGGACTCAACCTTCTGCTGTTTCTTTGCCATGGTAGCTCGTGAAGTAGCATCTGGATTAGGAGCAGCAAAACCCCTGGTGCCCTTCTGGGCTTTGCTGCCTGCTGGGCACAACCAAGGAGCAGCCTCAGGTGTGGGCATCTCCAGGACAGTAACCTCTCTGTCTCCTCCTCCTCCTCCTATAAAGCACAATCTTTTTCAGTTTGAAAGGATTCTTTTCCCTTTTAAGTTTCTTCAAGATGTTTGCCTCTGCCTATAACCCTTTCTCCCTCTGGGACTTCACTTTTGGAAATAAAAGCCATGAAATATTTTTCAGGAAGCTGCCTTGGCTGAGCTCTTCTCTGCCATGTGTCTCCCACACAGCAATGGGCAAAGGGTCTCACTTGTCTGACTGGGGGAGGGGGAAGGTAATGAAGGGGGGAAAATGCATCTCAAAGGATGATGCAGCCTCAATAAATGTAAGAATTGCTAAGGAGCAAGAGGCACTTGTCCTGCACACAGAATCACAAACCCTGAATTACAGGCTTTCCCCACCATAGGCAGCTCAGCTCTGAAAACACAACCTTTTGACTCTCATGAAAAAATTTAAGAAATGAAGAGTAAGTTGTTTCAATTTCATTCCTTACATTTGTTTAAAATACAACCAATGATGTGTGAAATTATATAATTATTATATGAATATAATTTGCTAATTAATATTTTCACTGAAAGTTAATTGGAAAGTTCTTGCTTGGTGATTTTTCTTTTGTCTTCTTTGGGCAACATAGATCTGTTACTACTGAGCATGTTTTTCACCAAAATGATGATGCTTTTCTTGGGAAATAGTTATATGCCTAAATATTGAACTTTTATAGTGATTACTCACCTCTATTAGAAACAGAGGGTGTTAGAAAGAATTCTTTTTAAAAAAAACTACATATCAAAATTTTCATTTTTCAAAAGCACAATTATAATGAACATATTTTGTTTAAAATGAACTCAGAGAAGAAGTCACTTCATAATTGTGCACATGAAGAAGTATGAAGACACATGTTTGGGTTAGATAAATCGTGACTATTCATTGTGGCGCTTAATTGGGCTGAGAAATGCTCACATACATACCTGATGGGACAGTACTTCTGGGTCTGGGTCTGAGGTGTTTCAGAGGAGATTAACAATTGAATTTACACTAAGTAAACATCTGTCCTCACCAGTGTGGCTGTCTGTTCCCCAGCCCATCTGGGGCCTGGACAAAGCAAAAAGGCCAAGGAAATTGAACTTGCTCTCTGCTTAACATGGGACATCCCATTTCCTCGTGTTCAGACAAGGACACTCCTGGTTCTCAGGCTTTAGGATTCTGACTGGCCTTACACACCTGGCCCTCAGGGTTCTCACTTCAAGGATGGACCTGGAACACATGATGAGATTTTCAGAACTTCCAGCATGCAGATGGTGGGGATTTTTAGCTTCTGTAATTGCATGAATCAATTCCTCAGAATAAATTTCTTGCTATTCATCTGTTTATATTTATAGGTGTTTCCTATTGCCTCTGGTTTGCTGTAGAACCCTAACTGATACATCAGTGTTTGAGGAAGTAGCAGGAACAAACCTCTCTTGTTTATAAATATCATAAACACTTTAAAGTTTACAAAATGCTGTCTTATGCTGTTCATTTTGCATTTAAACTTCACATTTCTTTGAGTTATGCTTTATTTGATTTTCACTGTATAAAAACTGAAAATCAGTGACTAAATAAGAAGCCACACCACACATATCTAGGAGCAACAATGTTCTCTTTTTATTTTTTTTAAGAGAATGAAAAATAGTGACTAAAATAGAAATGATACATAATTTCACTAAGGATAATGATAGGAATTCAACTATTGTTGTTATATTGTATATTGTCTTCAAATTAGTTGTTCAGATTACAAGATACAAGCATGCAAAATTCATCAAAGAAGTCATAAAATATTAAAAAGCAAAAAAAAAAGCAGAGAGAAAAGAAATTTAAGCACCAACTGCTCCTTTAAACAGACCAGCAAAAATTGGCAGTGCAGTTATCAAAGCTATCCTGTGTATATACACATATATTTCTCTTTTCTTCTTTCTTTATTTTCTCCTTTCCCTCATAACATCATTGGTCATTCAAAAAATGCAAAATAAAACAGCATTGAGATTTCATCTCACCCCAGGAGGAATTGTTAACACCAAGAAGTCATCCAATAACAAATGCTGGAGGTGCTGTGGGAAAAAGAAGACCTTCTCCACTGTTGGTGGGAGTGTACACTGGTACAACCACTATGGAAATCCGCGTGGAGATTCCTTCAAAAGCTAGGATTGGAGATCCCATTCAACCAGGTATTCTCCTCCTGGGTATTTTTCCAGAAAAACTGAAACCCTCATACCACAGTGATATATGTGCACCCATGTTTACAGCAGCACAGTTTGTCATAGCTAAATCTTCTGAACAACTGTAATGTCTATTAACTGAGGAATGGATAAAAAATGTGGTATTTTTATACAGTAGAATATTACTCAGTTATACAAAAGGATAAACTTGAGGCATTTATAAGTAAGTTGATGAAACTAGAGATCATACTCAGACCTGCATGCGTAGCCCTCATATTGTCTCTCTACTGGAAGAAACTTAAAGGGTAAATAAAATCTGATAACCTCATGTTCTACCACCTCCAGCCACACAATGCTTCTAGCACACACTGGTGCATGGCACGCATGTCCAGGGTTATGCGTAGTTATCCATTAGCACTCCCTGCTCTTGCCATGTTCTATGCCAAACAAAAATGTACCCACAGGTAGCCAAAGTGTGAAAGTAAAGGAGTGTTCTCCATCTCTGGGTCCAGCTCAAAGCTTCCACTAAAGTGGAAAGAGTTAAGGTCAACTGCAAAGTTGGACAGAAGCCAGCTTATGGCTCCCCTCATACCTGACATGGACTGCAAGTTTTGGAGTGCCCCCAAGCCTCTCTCAAGTAGGAACACTTCTTTGGCAGACTTGTAGAACTCACTGAAGCCTGTTACATTCAGCCGCAGCTCATTACAAACACAAGGCACAAATTAGAACCAGCCAAAAGGAGGGAAGCTTAAGGCAGACAGAGTCTTTCTGGAAAGATTCAAAATTCAGAGTTTCTGCTGAAGAGGTATTGCCCTCTCTGCCCCCATGGGTAAGGATGTTCTGGGAGTTTGGTAATCTGGGATGCTTCCTCATTGAGAATTTTTACTGGGACTTCACAATACAGCTATTACTGATCGATCATTTACTACACAGTTGGATCAATGCCCCTTCCTATCAAAAGTCACTGCACTAGCCAAATCCTCTGTGTGTGTTCAGAAAAGCCTGTCATGGGTCATTGTGTTAGCAAAGATCAACAGGTATATTCAGAGGGCCTACTCTGAATAATAAACATGTCCAAGGCTTAGAGTTAGAGGTTACCTTCCAGGAGCCAGGGTCAAGAGCCAGTTTTCTCAGGTCAGGTCAAAGTCTTTACTAGACAACATCTACCAGTGTGGTGCTGGGGTTATCACACACACACACACACACACACACACACACACACACACACACACACTTTAAATTCTCCATAGCTCAATGCAATGAGTGAATCACTCATAAACCTTATCATGTTACTGTGTTAGTAAGAAGTCAGTTATGTGACACCTCACAGATGACAGCCACCAACAGTTCATGGACTCTACACTGGGCTCAGAGCTGCATCTGCAGCCTCTCAGGGAACCGTGCTTGCCTAGAACCTTTTCCCTCTGCAACACAATCTCACTGTGATGTCTTCAAACATTAAAAAAACACAGTTAAAGAAAATTCATATTCTTACATTCCTTAAAAGATACTACTAATAAAAAGATCTGGAAAGAAAAAGATCAATACAAAAAATAAAGCAGGTTGTCTTTCTTTTTAAGGTTCTTCCCAATCTCTTCAGACAAAATTGTGTTTCATGAGTGGTGGTGGTGGTGGTGGTGTGTGTGGTGGGGGTCTGTATAAATTATTCCCTTAGAAGCCAACTTATTCCCTTTGAAGACTGAGAATTTACAGGTATGTATAATTTCTTGTTCTTTGTATCTCCAGTCTTTGGCAAAGTGAATATACTCAGTATCTGCTGCATAGACCTATGAGTAGTAAAGACTAAATCTTGTAAGCATGAAACAATAGCATATATTCATTGTGGCTACTCCATAGATAGGAGGTTTAAGGAACGAATTGCTTTCTCAGCACTCCGGAGGCTGGAACCCCTGGATCCATGGTCAGCAACTTTTGGCTTCTCCTTAGCCCACTGCCAACTGCTTCTTCATTCTTGGCCTCCATTACCTTCCTGTGGGCAGTGATTCTTGGTGTCTCTCCTCCAAGTACATCCATCACCCTGGGTCAAGGCCCACCTCTGTGATCTCATTTTCCTTCATTACCTCTTTAAGGGTCCTATTTTCAAATTTAGTCATTAGGATTTCAACATATTCATTTGGAGGAGCAAAAGTCAATCCATTAAAAAAATCACACAGATTGTATTTTTGGTATCAGAAATTGAATTCAGGACCTTGTACTTGCCAGATACATGCTATACTACTGAGCTATATCCCAAGCCCTGCCACATAGATTTTCTAAAGGAAAAAATAACATGATAAAATGTAGTTCCAAGAGATGTATCCTGCATAATACATAGGATGTGACTGATAAGAATGCTATTAAAGGGCTATCAGCAGATGAAGCAGCTCATTCAGGTATATGGGACAAAATCAAGGCAAAGCTAATTCAGTAGTCAGTGATGTCACTCCTTCACTGGCCAAGGTCATCTACCTCCTGGAATGAAGCTTAACCTTTGCAAGGAGATCCAGGATGTGGTGGCTTCTGTTTGACCAAATGCTGATTCCTGAATGAAGGGACAAGTGTGCATTGTTATTGCCCAATGCTCTCAGAAGCTGTAGGATGGGACAGTAGCTAGCAAAAAAACATGTGTCATTCTCGAACACACAATCTACCTACTTTCAATTAAGGCACTACATGCAGGCACAGTCCCTGCATAATTTTTTGCTGGTTGAAGTTACTAGGAAAACTTAAAATAAGACTTGGAAGACAAATTATAATTGTCAGGGTAAAGTTCATCCCAGGGCTGGGCACACGCTCATCGTCTTTTTCTTCAGGACCAGGCAGCTGAGTGGGCAGTTTGACCCTAAGTCCCAACCCTTACTCCTGAGGGAACTGAGTCCTGGTAACTTTTCTGAACTTGGATGATCTGAGCATCAAATGAGTCCTTCCTGTTCATAGTAGATAGTGCCAGCCCTCCTTCCTCACAGAGCCAGAAACAATGCCCTTGGTGGACGTGATCTTCTTTGTTACTTATTGGTAGGAGCTTCCCAAAAATTAGGATGGTAGCTACTGCTTGCAGTTTAGTAAGGCTCAGGACGAAGTTCTTGGAGGAGAACTCACTACCCTGAGAAGCAGGAACTCTAGCCTTACAGAGCCTAAAGCTGTAAGGACTGGAAGCACAAATTCCTCAGGTGGGTGCCTAGAGTGGATGACAAGCAGAATAACTCTGTCTGTTCTCTTCTGGATCCATACTCAGGACATATGGCACCATATGGTAACTGATGTCTGTATGACACTTTAAAGATTACTATGTCTGTATGACACTTTAAAGACTACTATCCTATCCTTGTGGGATCCCCGCCATGCTAGACCTTCTTGAAACCATTCTTAGCTCCAGGATGGCAGCTTCTGGAATGTGTAGTACATGATAGGACCCACAAAGCTCAAAGTCATGTGGGTATTGTCACATTCTCTTTGCTTGCCAAAAGGTAAGCCCCTCAACTTCATGCAGTATTGTAAGGCATGTGACCATAGAATCTCATGGCCACTGCCGAGATATCCCAAGGTCTTTGGTTAAGCCATACAAGACAAATAAGAGAAATAAGACACATAGACAAGTCAACTGTCAGGATGAAGCATGGCCCTTGGTAGGCTATGCAGGGCCTGGCTAGTGGCCACTAGCTTGTCTGCTGGATGAATAGAGCATATGAATTCTGGGACTTAAGGTTACACAGCTCTGAGCATAGAAGTAAGCTTGGCCTTTGTAAGAGGTCCTTGCACTACTGGCCCATACGTAACATCGTACTCTTTCACCATTCATGGTCTCTTCCCAGGGGTGGCCAAAAAGAGAGGCTAGTTGATGGGTCTTGGCTATACCATTCTTGACTCCCTTGTGCTGCCTTCCTCTGGGACAGGCTGCCTTCCTCTGGTGGAGGCTTCTTAGGAGCGTTAATGTGCAGTGAAGATGGTAACACTGTGCTTCCAGCTCTGCATTCACTCAGGTGCTTCTTTCTTTGATCTGCCTTTCCCTGGTCTCAGGCTCTGCACGTTCCCTGTTCCTGACCAGCGAGTAAGGCCACTCATGGACACCCACAACACCATAACCTCAAGGAACTCTTCCTTCAGAGTAGAGGAACTAAGAGCCCCAAATCTGTGCTTTACAGTGGTTTCTTTTTTTTTTTTTTTTTTTTTTTGGTGGAACCGGGGATTGAACTCAGGCCCACGTGCTTGCCAGGGAAGCATTTATTCCACTAAGCCATCTCCCTGACCACCAAATCCGTGCTTTAGAGAGCTGCTTCTTTGCAGTCCTCACTCCTCTTGGTTTGAGTAGAGGACATAGTACAATAGCAACCCATTTTCTCCTAGAACCTAGGTATCACTTCACTCATGAATGAAGGCTGGGTGCTTCCCCTGTATGCTTGCTGGAACAAATGACCTTAGCTCCATTCAGGAAAACAAAACAAAACAAAGCAAGAAATAAAAATACTACTTTGTTGCAGTATTTCTGGATCCTTCTTCATGAAGATCATACCCTTCCTTTGGTTGATATTCTCTGGGTCTTAGAACAAGACGATGTCTGAAAAGACAGAAAGAGCTTTACTGTGACTTTCCTTTGGGACATCTGATCTCATTCCTTCCTGGGGAGCTCTGGTTCTTACCTCTCTTGGGCATACACAGAGCAGTACTCTTGTTGTTGGCTCATGTCTTTTACCACAGCTCTTTATAGGGCCTTCAGCATTAGTGCCATGGCTCCTCACTTCCATTTGCAATTCTGACCTTTTGATGCATCTGACTTTAAAAGTAAATCACTGTAGTGGATTTCTACCTGGTGTTCAACTTGTTAAATCCTGTTGAACTGAACTAGTGTGGTGCTGGGTGTGGATGGCCCACTTTACGATTGTTGCCAGTAGCATAAAAGCAGTAATGGAGAACGTGTTGAGAGGAAAAGCTGTTAAAGAAGCTGTTGGAACTGTTGGAAGTTGCTGGTTTTCTTGGGTTATTCTGTTGGAGGACCTTATCATGCTGGTTTTCCTGATGAACTTGACTGCTCTTGCCTGAGGGGCAGCTCAGGACCTCTGGTTGCTGAGAATGGCTACAGTTTGGGGAAGCTGTGGCTCTCATCTTGAGCATCACTTCCTGGCTCCAGAGGGAATGATGGTACATACATAGCTGAGCCTCATGGAGAACTTTGTCACATTGGTTTTCCCAATGGAAACTCAGCTTTCCTCATTGCTGGAGGAGCTTGGGACCTTGTTGTTGCTGAGGAAGGCAGTGGTACTCTTTTGGGAAGCTCTGGTGCTTACCTTGGGCATTGCTTTCTGGCTTCAGTTCAGATCCTTCACCCTGCTAGCACACAGATCCTTCATCTTTCTGGCATACACTTTCTCACTTTCCCCACTGACCTTTGGGCCTTCCCAATGCAGTCCTGTGAAGTGGACTCATGCAGTATATTAAGATCCAGCTCAGCAGGATTCTATGGTCTTTAGTGTATGTGCAGATTTCCTGCACTCTTTGTATATGATTCTTTGGGTGCTTATAAAATAATCTTATAAAATCAGTCCTGTATTGTATTGCTCCTCTTTGCAAAACCACAAGTCACCCACTCTGCTTCTAAGGTTAAATACTGCCAATTACTATCTGAGTGTAGGACCTAGTGTCTCTGTAGCTGTAGGGCGTGAAGTCTTAAAACAGTATCATATACATTACAGCCTCACAAGACAGCCAAAGCCTTCTTTCCAGTGTGCAATGCCCCTCCCCACCAGCATGTTGTTGATCACTTTACTGCAATTTGCCTGGCGTAGCATGAGATGACTGATATAAACAGATGACTTGAGAAATTAGATTGAATTTATCCAGCATTTTTACAGAGGGGAGAGAAAGATTTTTACATTCCAGTTATTAGAAATGCATTCTGTAATTGGATAGGGATAATTCATGAGGCTTTTTCCATGACTTCAGGGGGAAAGTTCATAATTACATATAATTTTATTTTCTATTATCCCAGGTTTAGAAAGCATCCTCATTACTCAGTTTCCAGATACCTTTGAAAAAAAGAAGACAGTGCCCAGAATAGCAGCATGTTTTTCCATTTTCTGCAGCTCCCTAGTGAGTGAATAAATTCAGATTTCTAGGCGTGAAAAAGTTAATGCCAGAAGCAACATGAATCTATCCATTTAATATATGGTAGGTCTGAGTTTTTGCTTCCTGGAAGCTTTAAAGCACCTCTCCATGTGTTTTTACTGGGTACAGAAGATGATGCCCAAGAGTAGGGTTGGCTTTCCTAGTGGAACCTGTGACATGTGACCTGGTTGCTTTTACAGCAAAGTTGTAACTAGTTTTGCAAAACTTTGCCTACTACTGTGGGCTCCTCAGGGCAGGGCTCAGCCACCCAGCACCCCTGTTAGCTGGTGGGATGGATCCTCAGCTTCAGCTTTGTCCTGAGCGGCCTCTGAGTCACTGCATCTATGCAATCTGTTGGTAACTCAGGACATCAGAGATATCCCTCCATGAAGATCTGGGGCTCAGCTTCTCCCTCGGCATGAGAGGGAGGCTTCTCCTGTGTTCTATAGGAAGAGATGTGCGCCAAGGGTGATGTTAGCTGTGCAACTACATATTTACAGACTGAGGATTGGAGCACTTGAACAACATAAATGCTTTGAGCACTTGCCAACTATAGACACCAAGAGGTAGAATGGCTGGTTGTGGGTAAGAAATGGTAGCAGACAGACTAAGTTAGACTCCTCAGACAGGATGCAAGATATCCATGAGCAGAGAGATCATCACTAAGAGCAAGGTCACAAAGCCTGACAGGCCCATGCCCATTCCTCCACCCTGCCCCGCAGTCCCACAGTGCACAGGGCAGCTTCGGCTCATTGTGAGAATAAGAAACCATTTCTGTGATTAGTAAATGAGATGCACTATACAAAGTCAAAATAGTACATTAATATGATGAATACTAGTAGTACTATTATGATTAATACAACTCAAATGGGTATGTAACTGTAAATGCTAGCAAAAAAATGTTACATCAAAAGGTCAGGTGTCTGTACTTATTTGCATCTCCCAATAGGAGAGCTTTTGGTTTTATTTTAGTGACACTTGTACTGACTGCTTGTAGATCTCCCTCATTTGTGCTTCTACTTTTAAACACACATGTGTATCTACATATATACATGATATAGATAATTTTTCTTTACATATTTCACATACAAGTATACACTTATATGACATAAATTATATGTTTGCCTTGTAAAAATAGTGATCTTCATATTTTTAGGGTTAAGTTTTCTGTCATTGCTATGCCTCAGCAGACATAAAATGTGCTATTGGTCCAGCTTGCTGCGGTCATCTGGACATTTGCTTAGTTGACCAGGCACAGGAAAGAGGGATTCATGGGTGCCCAGGACATTCTCAACCTATTCATATCCTTCAGTACGATGGAAGCCCAGAGGAAACAAAATCTGGGGCTGAATCCAAATCTCACAGAGGATTAGAATCACACAAAATTGTACTTAAGCTGAGGGTTATTTCTATGGCATGCCTTTCTAACGGCCATAATAGAATTTAAATTCCTATAGAAATAGAGAGTTCCTGAGTTGGCAGCACAATGACTTCATTTCTTAATAACTTTATATGAGGAAAGTTTCTTGTGAGCTTCAAATCAGTAACTCTCTTATGTAGAACTTTCTGGCATCTTCTTGTTTGTTATAAAAATTTAGAAAGCTCTAAAAATAGCTCTACTTTTTGGAGGGGATATTTCTTAGATATCCATGGCTGCCCAGAATTTGAACTCTTCCCATGTTTAGAGAACTCTCTGATTTGTGGTCTTATGGGGGATGCCGGGAAAAGCATATTCAGAGATGTTTATTTCCAGCCTCCTTCCACTCAACTGATTTGGAGTAGGAGCCCTGAACTTTAAGTCTGGTGTTGGTGACCCTAGGGAAGACAAGGCAGGGACTGCACTGCAGCCACCAGACAGGCTGCAGGTTGTGCTTGTAGGGACGGTACTGTGGTGATCTGTGTCAGGACTCGGCACAAGGAGATGAGAACCAGCTGGAGCCAGCAGCAGTGGTGGCAGCAGTGTACACAACAGCCTGGAAGAGATCCTGGCTGCTGCTCAACCTCGCTACTACCCAAGTTCTCCAGCCTTACTATCAATTTTGTGAGCTATGCAGTATCTTCTTCACTATTTACTTTTAGGTTGAAGTCATTCCAGGTCCATTTGTGGAAGCAGCTAGCAACCCTGTCTGACACAGAATGATGACCATATGGGGGGCTGGAGACAGTGGTCATGTCTTCTTCCTTCTGCTGCTCATCCTTCCTGGAGAGAAAAAAGAAAAACAAACTATGCCTTTATCTTCTGTAACATGCATTGTTGCTGTCTGCATGAAAGTTGAGATGATTCACATATTTTTAAGAAATCTTAGACACTTAAGGATTTTAAATCATTTGAAATTGGGCCTCCTTTGCATATGAAAGTAGATGGTTGAACTTCTTAAGTATAAAATGTATATGGTATTCTGGTTTCAATGTTTTGCATATGCAAAACTCAAGTTGAAAGTTGGGCCACTATAAGATAGTATTGGGAGGCCAAGCTAATGGGGAGGTGCTTGGATCACAGGGGCTCCACACTAGTGAGGAAAGATTTGCAAGAGTAACTCTATTTGCTTTCTCTCTTCTGCCAGCTGCAGAGCTGCACTGCTCCTCTGTGGAACATGCCTCTCTCAAGGTGACTTGCAGGAGTGCAGGCCCTTACCACACCACACAGTCCCTTGATCTTGGGTTTCCTGGCCTCCAGAATTATGAGAAATCAATGTCTGTGCTTTATGGAGTATTAAGTTTGCAACATTTTGTTGAAACAATACAAAACTGACCAAGACCTAAGGTTTCTTTTTCTGAATGCTCCTGTATTTCAGAGCAAAGCATTATGCAGGTTTACTCCTTCATGGTCAATGCACTGTGGAATAAAGGACCACTATTAACCACAGTCATAACAGCGAGCAGCTGAATGAGTGTGAACAGAATAAAACCTAGGCTAATTACAGTTCTTTGAACTTCACAAAAGATATTGCTCACTTATCCTCTGTCTGCAATCTATTTTAAAGTAAGATAAATTGGATTATTACAGGGCTAGATGGAAGAGATCCCACCACCCCAATCTTCTCATAGCAACAGAAGTTGTGCAACTTTATGTACAGAAAAGAACATTATGGAAGCTTGGAGACACAAGTAGATCATCATAACACTTCAGTGAGCCCAGCAACAGTCTTGCAGACCACAACTTCCTCACCAGATCCAAAGAGATGTATCACATCTGTATTCAGCTGCCAAATTACTTGGCTTTTGCCCTACCACCAGAACTACATAGTGAAGAATCTGAGAGGAGTCATGGCCACAATGTGCCCTGGGTGACAGGGCCACCAACTTAGGTCTCTGATCACCCCTAGAATAGAAGAGCACTGAAACTCATTGCAAGCCCTGTGTAGCTATGAGTTGAGAGCAATCCTGCCTTCCTAGAGACCCAGTGACACACCTTCTATGTTGCTACAGGAAGCCAGCTGACATTGGTGCTCAGGCAAAGGCCCTAAATAGTCCTGTGACTCATCTCAGTCACTGTCACTCATGGCTTAGGGCTAGTGTTACCTGCTCAAAGACTCACCCAGCAAAGGAGTGGAAATTGTCAGTGATTAGAGCAAATTTTACCGATAGTGATGAGACTGTAAAGCAGCTTTCTGTCTGTAGACTCTGAAGTTAACAGTCATCCTGGAACTGATTCTCAGAATCAAGCTCCCAGAGACACTGAAGTTCACACAGCAGCCAACAAGAATTCATTGTATTTATGCACCTGCTATTAGACCCACAAAATGTGGACTCCACTAAATCCCAGAAGCACTTATGAAAACTGGCTGCAACCCCACCTGACTACAGCTCTATATAGATAATCCTATGGGCCACAGGAGAGAGAGTTTACCAGCTGGAACTAGTCTTCTACTTTAACTTACAGACCCAAGCATGTTTGGAAAAAATGTAGAAACAGCACCATAAAGGAAGTTGATCTCAGAGAAACAGAGATTCACTATTTGACTGACAAAAAATGAATTTCAAATAATTAAAGAAGCTTGATAGGATGCAATAAAAAGGGATAAAAAAATGAATAAATAAAACATGAAATTTAATAAATTCATAGAAATCATTAAAAAACAACCCAATAGGATAGCCAGAGCTGAAGAACAGAATAATACAAACAAGAATACAATAGTTCCAAAAGCAGTCCCAGTCATACAGAAGAAACAATTGACAACTTCAAGCCTGGGAATTTTAAATTAGTGAACTCAAAGCAACAATAGAAAATAGGCATGCCTCACACAATGCACAATGATGTGGCTGTGGCCCCGTAAGGTTAGAATGAAGCAGAGCGGGAATTCATAGCTGAAGAAGAAATAAGAGCAAAATAAACTACAGAAGGGAAAGAAGAGGCTTCCAAGAAAATTCATAGTAAAAATGTTTACAGAAGACTGTAACAAACTCCTCAGAAAGTTTGAAGACAGGACTGTAACATAGATGCTCCTGATGCATTAGTGGCTTGGGAGTAAGTCTATGGTAACAAACGAAGCAAGCAACTCACTGTGGGACTGTTTGGGAAGAGTGATGCCCCCTTCTGTGGAGTCCCAGGTAAGTCCTTCAGGAGGGACCCAGCGGAGACACTGTTTTCTTACAAGACCACAACTCCATGTGTGTTCTTGAAGACATCCTTCTGGGACAAGCAGTGGAGGTATAGGATTCTGATGACACAAGCAGAATGGACTTGTACAGAGTTATATCCTGGGGACAACAGGGACTCCCATGTACCTGTAGGTGTGTACTATACTATATATCTATGTACTGTTTGTTCACACAGAGAAAGTTACACAATGACTTGAGGTTGCATAATCTGTAGTTAAGAAATGCCCAACTGTGGGATAGAATTCCAGAGACACTGAAGTTCACACAGCAGCCAACAAGAATTCATTGTATTTATGCACCTGTCTCACCATACAGAGACGTGTATGACACCATCAATTACATGAATGTACAATTATGCCATATTTATATAAATTTTTAAGAAAATAAAAAAAACTAGTAAATACAACATTAGAAACAATACAGAATTTTGCTAAACAAAATGATAGGAACTCAACAAGGGTTCTTATATCATGTATTGTTGTCTTCAAATTAGTTGCTCAGATTACCAGATATAAGCATATAAAATTTGTCAAGAAACTGATCAAAAAATGAAAAGAAAAAATTAAATATTAATTTTTCCTTTCAGTGGACTAGTAGAAATCAGCAGTATAATTATCCAGATTATCATATATTTATGCATATCTTTCTTTCTTTCTTTCTTTCCTACTTTCTTTCATTCTTTCTTCTTTCCTTCATGCCAGTTATTTCTTCCCTTTGAATATTTTATTTACCTTTCACAGTACTATTATACCTTTCAGATTTTATTTACTCTTTCAGATTTTTATACTACAAATACAGTAAGATATTTTCATATGTGGGTGTAATTTATTTCACTTATGAGTACAGCCTCTAGTTGCATCTCTTTATGTATAAAAGCCTCAAGTTTATCTTTCTTTATAGCTGAGTAATACGCCATTGTATATAATTACCACTCCTTTTTCATCCATTCCTCGGTTGTTGGGCATTTGGGTTGTTTTCAAGATTTGCTATGACAAATTGTGCTGCTATAAACATGGGTGCACATATATTTCTGTGATATGATTTTTTCAGTTTTTATGGAAAAATACCCAGAAGAGGAATAGCTGAGTTAAGTGAGTCCTCCAATCCTAGTATTTGGAGTAATGGCCACACTGATTTCCATAGTGGTTGTACCAGTCTACATTTCCACAAAGAGTGAAGAGGGCAAAAAAAGCTTCAAAGCATTACAGATAGAAAGAATCAAGGCATAATACTATGAAAAAATCAGTAAGTCCAAAGGAAGACAGCAAAAGAAGTGATGAATGAAGAGATGACAAAACATTTAAAATGACAAAAAGTATATGAACAGATCAATTTTTAAAACTCCAACAATATGCTACTTATAAAATTTTCACATTAGCTTAAGGACACAGAGGCAGAAAGTGAATGTATGGAAAAATGTATTCCATGAAAATGGTAGCCAGAAAACACAGGATGTGTTTATGTCTATCACACAAAATAGACTTCTAGTAACTCAAGAAACAGAAGGGGTCATGATGTATGGTAAAACGTCACTTCATCAGGGAATATAACAAGTGTCAATAATGTGCACTACTGTTTTGCCTGATACTGGAAATAAAAAAGTAAAATGGTCATCAGCAAAGGCTGGGAAGTCAGAGGGAAAGGAGGATGTTGTCAAATAATATAAGCTTTTAGTCATGAGAGTTCTGGAGATCTAATACATGGCATACTGCTAGATAATAAGACTGTGTTATTGATTTGAAATTTGATAAGACAGATCTCAAAAGTTTGCCCCTTCACAAAATTATAACTCTGGGTGGTAATTAATCTGACTTTAGTGATCAATACACAATGCCTGCCTTTGTCAAATTATCACATTGTATACTTTGAATATATATATATATATATATTTTTTTTTTTTGATTTGTCAATTAAATATGTTAAAATTTAAAACCAACTACAATATATTAAATTCTTTCCATGTAGCTGTCAACAAAATGGTGGCTTTACATAAGATTTTTTTATTCTTCAGAGATGTTTCTAGGTAATTTTTAATCTTATCTTAGTTAAGGAAACCGAGGCTTAGTTTTTAATAACTGATGCTACAAAAATTGGTTCTCTGTATAGTGAAAACTAAAACTAGATTCAGGTCTGTTGCCATGCACTAAACTAAAATCAAAATGGATTATTAAAACTGAATCACTAAATCTACAGGAAGAGAAAGTAGGTGGAAATCTTGAAGACATGGGAGTAAGCAGAGTTCATGACAAAACCCAGAGTGCATGGGAAATCCTTCAACTAATCAGCTGCTGAGACCTCACCCTATTAAAAAGCTTTTTGACACCAAAGAAATCACCAACAGAGTGAAGGGACAACTCTCAGACTAAGGATTTCTGTCTAGAATATAGAAAGAATTAAAACTAATAGACCCTCCCCACATTCAAAGAATCAGTCCAAAGGTAGATATCTGAGATGAATATGCACTTCTCAGAGCAAGAAATACAAATGAAAAATAAATATAAGAGAATGTGTTCAATATCATGGGTTATTTGAAAGATGCAAATTAAAACAATATGGAAATTCCATCTCACCCCAGAAAGAATGACTGTTATCAAGAAATTAACCAACAACATGTCAGAGGGGATGTGGGGGAAAATAAATCTTTATGGTTGATGGGAGTGTAGACTGTACAACCACTGTTGAATCTAGTGGACATTCCTCAAAAACCTAGGATTAGAGGTCAGATTTGTCCCAGCTATTTGCCTTCTGTGTATCTTGCAAAAATTAAAGACAAATACCACAATGGCATAAAAAAATTTGCATCCATTTTTATAGCAGCACAATTTTTCATAGCTAAATCTTGGAAACAACCCAAATGTCCACAAACCAAAGAAAGAATAAATAAAAAAGTGTGTTATTTTTCTACAATACAATACTACTCAACCATAAAGAAGGATAAAATTGATACTTTTATAAGTAAATGGACACAACTTGAGACCACACTCAGAGGGGAAAGTAAATAAGGACCAAAACACAAAATATATATTATGAAAGAGGAAGAAACTTTTCAGAAGGAAAAAAGAAACTAGGATGGGTGAAATGGGAAAGGATAGCAGAGAAAAGGAAAAAAATGCAAGTGAGTTATACTATTAGTGTCTCTTAGTTCATTAAAGAGGAATGTTTGGCTAATACCAATTGGAGAAATTTTTATGTCCATATCTTGAATGCTGAGCAACAATTTTAAGTTAAGCACGTATAACTCATTAATTATTGTTTTTCTCCTATTATTTTGTTATGAATTTTATTTCACTTTTCTTCCATTAAAAAAGGAGCAAAAGAAAATCAAGGTTCAAAAAGATAGAGCAATTTGTTTTCCTGTCCAAATGTTGATAAGGGGATTGAATTTTGATGTAATTAAGATCAAAGCCCTTTCCTCTATGCCATAATCTACCTAAATATGATAAATGTGTCAGACTATTTCTCATAAGACATATAAAATAAAACGGACTATCATAATCACCATTATTTGTCATCCAAACCAGGTAAATATAGAGTTGTATATGAGTCTATTTGTAACAATAAGGTAATTATGACTACATCTCAGACAGTATATGAATTTACACATTGGCTGACTAAGACAATATATAAATTGTCATTAAAAATCCAGCAAACTAATAAAATCTAACCAGCATAAAATAGTAAATATTTTACAACCGTATTATGATATTTAATATTTATTTTTGAAACCATGAGTATTAAAACTGCTTTAAAGGAAGCCATATATTTTTAAGATTAGAAAAAGTTTTAAAGGGATTAATTTAAGCATAGTCATTTAAAATTAGTTTTTAAAAAGGCAACTTGGGAATTTCAAATAGTGCAAAGCAATGAATTTTAGAGGAAAGAAGTAAGTGGTGTCTCTTTTGTGTAAACTATGACCTTGAATGGAAGCACCATCACATTCCTTGGTCACAACCCTGGATGCATGAAGTGCTGCGTGCCCGTGGATAATTACCAAGTTTCCTTGCAACTTATTGTTTTTTTGTAAAATTACTGGGGAAATTGAATCATCTCACTCAGACCTAAATAATTTTATGAGTCTAAGAATCTCTCCATCTAATTGAAGAAACAAACCAATAGCTATTATTTTTTTTTTAATTTTTTTTATTTTTTTATTTTTTGGCAGAACCGGGGATTGAACTTAGGCCCTTGTACTTGCCAGGGAAGTACTTATTCCACTGAGCCATCTCCCCGGCTCCCCTATAGCTATTATTTTTGTAAGTCAGAAATAAGAGTCCTATTGTTAGTGTATAATGAAATTGATATTCTCGAAGTTGATGCTATTATATAATCAAGTTAAAAGTTCTCATTAACTTTATATAAACCTTGGCTTTCATTAGGTTCTAGGTCCATTTATTTATGTAATTTTATATACTATATGTAAATATGAATTAATATAAAAAGCTATTGAACTCAGGCCCTTGTGCTTGCCAAGCAAGTGCTTATTCTACTTAGGTATCTTCCTGGGCCCCTATACTTTGCTTAAATATTAAGTTTACACATTAAATGAATTTCTCAATAGAAAAGGCAAATAGATTTTTATTTTTAAGGTTAAGAATTCTAGTTTTTAGGTGCTGGCCAAATAGCTCAGTAGATTAAAATGCCTGCAATCAGGCACAGGGGCTGGGGGCTCAATCCCCAGGCCTGCCATGCCAGCCTGCCCCAGGGGTGCACTAAGACAGTAACTGAGACTGGGCATGGTGGCATGTGCCTGTAATCCCAGCTCTTGGGAGGTTGGTAACGGGCAGATCACTGTGAGTCCAATCTAGTAGTGAGACACTGAGCACCTGGTAGACCCTTCCCTAAAGTACAAAAAAAAAAAAAATCTAGATTTTAGATGAAAAAATAAATGTTTATTGTAGTTATATACTTATAAACATGTACTAATAAAAAATTACTGATATAACAAAGATAATTTCCCCATCACTTAAAGATAATAATTACTATCCATAGTTAATCTGCTGAAACATTTTCTTATTCCTTGCTCACAAAAATGATGCATTGCTGTGCACGCCATCTTGTCATTTCATCCTCTAACAACACAGAGTAGATGTCCTCCTATATCAGTAATTACTGGCCTTGACTGCAAGATTAACCACTAATTCTGCAATTCAGAACCTCCTTGAGGGCCGGCCAACTGAGAAAACTCTGATCCATTTAGTAAAATGGAGGCTGAAAAAAGGTGCCATCTTTCCTACAAGCTGCCTGCTGTGATCCAAATCTTTGTCTTTGCTCAGATGTTGTATGGTGCAGTCCCTAGCCACTGTGGGGTTACATTGGAATGTGGGGCCCTTGGAAAGTCATTAGGTCATAAACGGAGGCGTCCTCATGAGTGGTATTGGTAAATGTTCATTCAGAAGAGGATTTGCAGGGGACTCCTGTGCCTCCTGACAGGTAGGAAACAGCCAGAGATGCCTGTCCTTTAAGCAGGAAGGTACAGCTCTGTGAATCAGGAGGCAGGTCTTCACCAAAGTGAAATAACACCAAAATCTTGGGCTTCCCAGCCTTTAGAATGGTGCGACATAAATTTACCCTGTGTATACACTACCTAGCTTATGGTGTTTTCCTATGGCAACGTAGTTTGCCTTAGTTTCTGTCTTGATTTTCATTACATTGGGGTCTTTTTGAAAATGGACAAATATGAAAATTCAACTTGCAGAATATAGAAAGATAAATAACTTTCTGCATATATAGTTATATTTTAAGGACTACAGATATTGTCTAGTAATATTAAAATGCTTATACATTCTGGAGAATTTGATGTCACATTTTAGGTTTAGGGTTTGCAAAAATCATTCCTGTTTATGAAGTTTTTGAAAGTATTCATTATATGTAAACATAGTTGACTAAGTCTATGTTCTGCACATATGAATTATACTATTTTATGTATTTGGTACAGGGTCTCATTAAGCAGCTTGGACTTGTAGCTATCCTCCTGTTTCAGTCTGCCCAGTGCTGGGATTACAGGCATACACCACCACGCTCGGACTCAGTGTCCAGTTTAGGGAACCTGGGGCAGGGCTGGCTTAGCATGCAGTACTGAGGACAGAACCTGGGTCCTTACATTTGCCTAGGTAGGAGCTTAGACTGCTGAGCTATCTCCTAACTATACTGCATTAATAACATATGCTTTGATTAACTTGAAGAAGCTGTTTTTACAATATAGATACAAATCAAAATTAACTAGAAAATGATATAGCATCTATACAACTCAAGTGATCTTTGTGTGTATATTATTTTGTGCGTATAGGTGTGTGTATGACCTTAAAATCAACTTTTGTCTATATTTATGGCTTAATTTCAACTATGACCTTTCTTTGTGATCTTTCCTAGTTTCTTCCTAGTTATTTTTCATATTGTTCAGAATATGGCTATAAATTATTTTTATAAAATTACTTTTTGAAATCTTAGAAGTATCTGTTACTTCTGTAGGATCTTTCACAAACACAATTAACATTAGAAGTTGTAGATTAGAGATAATTTCTATATATACAGATGGTATTACAGAAATGCTGTAAGTACTTTTGAAACACTGTCCTGAACATGAAACAATAGAAGTGTTTATCAATTATAATTGATAAGGTTTATCAATATATAATGCTTTAATTATAAATGGTCTCTGAACAAATTACCAA
>PVKA01036165.1:0-21972 GCA_004027165.1 Ctenomys sociabilis
AAATATGAGCTCAATATGACAAAATTTCCATGTTTACTACTGAAAATTTACAAAAACTTGTTCATTTGGAATCATTGGACTATATGTTTTTAAATGGTTTCATATAAAATAAACTGAAGTACAAATTAACTTCAAATGCTTTTATTTCTGCTCATATGATAATCACAAAACTAACATGTCAGACATTAAATTGAACACAGTTTTTCACCTATTTTAAACAAGTTAAATATATCAAGATATAATTAATGGAGATGCAGTTTTGGAGTAGATAGTAAAGTTGCTGGAAATCTGTTCCTCTAAAAAAGCAAGAAGGATAGTAGAAAATTTGTCAAAATTAACTTTTTTATTTCCATTCTGGGAATGGATTCTAAGTATCTAAAACTCAACAGAAATACACATGAATTAACTTTTCAGAACTCTATAAATCTCATAAAGCTCAGAAAAAATCTAACGGTCATTTATATTAGAATAACACATAGTTTGGGTTAGATCTGAGAGTTTAGAGCTTTCATAGCAAGCCCTGTCCCCTTTCCTCCAACTGGACACTGTGTTAGAATCCAGGAAGAAGCTCAGAAGTTTACTAACCACAGAAAAGGTGCAGATGAACCCAGAATCTTCCTTTCTCAGGGTGCTGTCTAACAGGCCTGGAATCATTGGGCTCATACTTACTTGATATGACTCAGAAACATTCTGATTGAGAAAGTTTACCCTATGACCATCTATCAAGAGCATTAAACAACAGGTATTTAATATTGCAACTGCTTAAAGCAATAATGCTGAGCTAAGAAAGAAGGGACTGTTAAAGATCATTGGAAGATAAGGTGTTCATATCATTCATCTTATAAATCTAAATATGTTTGTAGACCACTGTAAGTTGGTGAATTTTTTCAAGGAATTCCTAAAATCCTGAATCTCAACTGTTTTTGATCTGGAAACTCCAGGCAGACTTATAAACTACCATAGATGTGAAGTTGTGCTGCATGAAAACATAGAACTTTTGGCAGCAGTTGGATGATTCAGTGCTTCAAAACATGAGCAAGAGCATTCCATCAGTGGCTAAATGATGGCTAAGCTTAGTGAGTACACAGCAGCAACCACATAAGGCAAAAGGAGTTGTCATAGTAAAATGCTTCCAAGTACTTATACTTTTACAGGAGCAACACTCGCAATAAAAGACAAAAGTAGCTGAGATGTAAGTAATCCGATTTCTAGATTAATGTCATTATTTTTAAAAGTTCAGTTTTCAAGATTAAAAATTTGATAATAATAAACCAGAGATTATGTCACATGAATTGGGGAAATATTCAGACACCAGAGAGACCTCAGGCTAAATAAACCCTTAACATACTAAAATAGTTAATAGATTTTCAGTATGCCTAGAGAACTAAAGAAAGTCAAAACTAAATAAGTAAAAGACAGCATCACCAAATAATGTATATCAATAAAGACACACAAATAATAACATAGTATGAAAAGGTACTTAGGAGTAAAATTTAAAATAATTTTATAGAAAATATCATTTGGTGATCTGCACAGCAGGATTAAGATGCAATAATAAGGAATGTAGAAGGTAGGACACTTGAACAAGACTGAGGACCAGGGAGATAGCTCAATAGAAAAGCATTTGCCTGACAAACCAGGGTCTTGAGTTCAATCCCTGGTACCACAAAAAAAAGAAAGAAAGAAATTAACAAGATTGAGAAACAACAAAGAAGGCAAGTAGATAAATGGAAACAAAATCTGAAAGTTGTGCAGCATTGCCAATTGCATAGATATACCCAAAGATACAAAACACAGAAATAATAAATTCTCAGAAATATGAATAAAAATCATGACCAAAAATATTCATAAATTTTGGAAAACATAAAGATCATAATTTTAATATATTCACCTCTAGGTACATTACAGCAAAATCATCATAAACTGAAGAAAATTGGAAGAGACTTGGCAGCATCAGAGAAAAACAACTAGTTGCATACAAAGATACCTAAGAGGTTTATCCAGAGAAGTTGAATTAGACACTACTGATACCAATAATCACACCAATGTCAAACAAAACCTTGAATAAAATTAAGCAAGATTTTATAGCCAGCAAAACTATCCCTTCAAGCAAAGGATAATAGAACATTTTATCTTATTTTATTTTGTAAAACATTTATTTTGAGACATGATGGAAAAATATCAGAGGTAATCACAGAAAAGAGATGGGATCACAGAAGATCAAAGACATGATCAAGCAAAGATGATGTAACCAGAAAGCCTTAGCGCTTGTTAGCTATGCCAAAGCAAAAATTCTGAGAGCATGACATGCTGCAGGGCTGAAAGGAATGCATAACTGGTATTTCTCTCCTCCCACAGAATCTAGACCAAACTTCCCTAGAGGGAAGAGGTTATGCATGGCCTAGGCCACAGAAAGCATCCCTTCTTCAGTCCACTTACACATGTATGAGTGAATAAAGGCATACTATGCATATGTGAGGTCAAATTTTTAGTACAAGCAAGATCAGACCTCAGTGATGGCTGTGGCATGAACACAACCTTCTGTACCTTGGCCAGGTCTCCATCAAGCACCGTGGTGGGAGGCTGGTACTTAACGCCAACCTTGAAGCCAGTGGGATGACACTCTATCAACTGGAGACTGTGTTTGGTTTTGATGGTGGCAATGGCAGCATTGACATCTTTGGGGACAACAACACCACTTACATAAGGGAGCTAGGCATGTGTTTACCACGGTGAGGATCACATTTTACCATGTGATTGGCTGGCTCAAAACAGGCACCGGTGAACAACTGTCTAGCTGTTCATGATAGGCAATTTTCAAATGAATAAAAACTGAGTTTGTTGCTCAAAAAACAGATTCTTAAAATTTTACTTTATTTTATTTTATTTATTTTGGCAGAACCATGGATTGAACTCAGGCCCTTGCACTTGCCAGGGAAGTGCTTATTCCACTGAGCCATCTCCCAATCCCTAGATTCTTAAAATTTTAAAGGTAGTGCTTTAAACTGAAATAAAGACACTACAGAGTAACTCAAATCCATACAAGGAAAGGATAAAAGTAAATAATAGGTAAATGAGATAAATATGTTTCATATTTTATTCTTTTAGAACTTCATCTCATTTAAATACCAACTATATAATGTGATATTTATAACTTTGGTAATGGGCTAACAATGTAGAAAGATGCAATTCATAGGAAAAGCATTAAGGAGAAACTTTGAACTAAAATTAAAAAATATGCATCGCATTAAAATTAATTTGTCATTAATAAGAGTTACAATGTTTCACATTTAGATGATAATAATGCAAAAGAAAACAGCTATGAAAATGGCATAAAATATAATAGAATAAGACAAAAGTACATAAAACAGCACGTAGGAAGATATGTGTTTACAACAAATAAATTAATTGAAGGCAGGAAGGAAGAATAAGAAACTGCTGAAGTTGTTTAAATAAGTTATTTGTATTTTTTATTTTATCTTTTGCTTCCCATTTATTGTTATGTAGTATAGGAAAAGTCATTGAAATACATTTACATCCATATGATACAGTCATGTGGCTAGGAATTCAAACTATTATATTTTCACAGCTGTAAAATGTGGTGCATATTTTAATCATCTTAGAATAATATTTTTCCAACTTTTCCCTATTTGTCTTTTCTTTTTTTTTTTTTTTTTTTTTTTTTTTTTTTTTTTTTTTTGGCAGAACCAGAGATTGAACTCAGGACTTTGTGCTTGCCAGGGAAGTGCTTATTCCACTGAGCCATCTCCCTGACCTGATTTCATAGATTTATATAGAGAGCTTTGCAGGATAATGGTTTATTTATTTATTTATTTTTATTTTTATTTTTTTGGTGGAACTGGAGATTGAACTCTGGCCCTTGCGCTTGTCAGGGAAGTGCTTAAGG
Source organism: Ctenomys sociabilis (assembly GCA_004027165.1). Classification (NCBI taxonomy): domain Eukaryota; kingdom Metazoa; phylum Chordata; class Mammalia; order Rodentia; family Ctenomyidae; genus Ctenomys; species Ctenomys sociabilis. The sequence goes on from PVKA01036165.1 coordinate 3,908, forward strand.
ATAATATTTTAGAAGTGTAAATTTTATAATATGGAAGTTGGACATGTTAATTTACATCAACTGTGATATTTTTTCATAGTTGTCTAGCAACTACATGTAAAAAGATGACTATTTTTTTGCTAATGTACATCATCATTAAACAATATTCAATATTTTCTCTCAATAAAATAAGAAAATTAAATCTATTAAATTATATTTTCTCCAATATAAATAACATTAAAATATATCTTATTCCATATTTTGTTTAATTAAATGTATTTAATTTTATAATAAATTTCTTAAAATCATATTTGGACAAAATACACATCATCATATACAGGAGGAGCTAATTATACATGTGTAGCACTAAGCATAAGACAAGAATAAAAGGAATTATGCATCCTTAAATAATTCATAAGAAGGGGTTACTAACATTTTGAAGATGTTGTGAAATTTCATTCCAGTATTTTATCATGGCTCATGGTACACCAGAGTTAATCAAAATCTACATATACTGTATTAACCATACAAAAATTTTTTCTTATGCTCTTATCACTATATATTTACATTGTTTCTGTATTTGTAATTTGTACATAAACAAACACCACTATGCTATTAATCTACAACTTGTAATTTTCCCCAAGATGTTTTTATGAGATTCATGCATGTAAGTATGTGCCTGAAATTTTTATGATTGAATTTTACATTATACATAATATATATACATATATATATATACATATATATATAATGTTTATTCACTTTAACAATTTGTGAGATATGTTTGCAACTTTCATTATCATTAATTCTTTTTTTTCTGGAACTTGGACTTGAACTCAGGACCTTGTGCTCAGCAATTTCATAATGGATATTTCTAAATTTTATGATGAATTAAAGAACCTAACTGGAGCTTTGTACTTTTACCTCTATTTATGTACCAATTATAAAAGTAGAGATAAACCAAATAGTTTGTGATTGGTTTGAAATTTTGACTTAGAAAATGACAGCGGTATCATTTGTAGTGCTGCAGGCACTGTCGGAAGCTGAGGCAGGAGAATTTGAATTCTAGCCCAGGTTGGGCAATTTAGTCCTTTATTCAGAGCCCACATCAGCTATAAACTAGCTAACCAACTAACTAAACAAATTACTAAATAAATAAATGAGAAGGACCTATGTCATTATTCTTTTGGGTTAAATTAGACAAGAGGTGAAGTATAACCAGAAAAAAAAAAAGCAAGCTAGAACACTAACTTAAAAATAGAGTAAAAGTATAGAGCTTATAGAAAAACAAAAACATAAACAGACGTGCATAAAATATTCAGTGTTGAGGTGCAAGAATAGAAGTGGCCAGAAGGAAGATTTACATGATAACAGCTTCACAGGCGCACAATACCTAGCTGCATATACAGAAAGCATTATAAACTCAAGGTGCAGAAAATGAAGATTGGCGTATATACCTAACTTTTTCTATTTTAAAAATTCTGTTTATGTATGTGTTTACAGTCATCACCAAATATTCTCTATTGTTTAAAAAACTTATAAAGGCCATATGAGTGAACTCAATATGTGTTCTTACTTGAATCTGTTTCACCTTTCTATCTCTCTCTTTGTGTGTGTGTGTGTGTGTGTGTGTGTGTGTGTGTGTGTGTGTGTGTGTGTGTTTGTGATGTCCAGTGGATATTTTATACTGTTTGGATAACAACTTCTCTAGACAGATATGGCATCATTTGAAGATTTGTATGATACTAGATTCTTCCAAAGAGGAATGATCTTCTCTTTGGCTAAAACTTATGGAAGAGTAAGATCAGCCTTTCTTTAAAATAAATGAATGATGAATTTTATTTAAAACATGCTAAATATGCTAAAGTGATATGCTACTGTCACTAAATATAGAATTTGAACTTCATTGGCAAACTCTAGCTTGGATTCTTCAAAACCACATAATGACTGAAAATCTCATTCTGAGTTTTCAGTTCTTACTTTTTTAATATACATTTTCAAGGAAAAAGCTGCAAAAGGGATGCTCAGTATAATAGATGCTTGTTTATTTCTGAGTTTCTGTCTAGTATACCAATTCTATATTGTAATATTTTCCTATTTTTCAGAGAAATCTTACATTTATGCCTTCAATAGATTGTTTCAATTGCGTTTGTTGGGAGGCCTACCCTAAAAATATAAAAACATATATTAAAAACAAGCTCAAGCCGGGCGTGGTGGCGCATGCCTGTAATCCCAGCACTAGGGAGGCTGAGGCAGGAGGATTGTTGTGAGTTCGAGACCAGCCTGAGCTACAAAGTGAGCTTAAGGCCAGCCTGAACTGCACAGTGAGACCCTGTCTCAAAAAAAAAAGACAAAAAAAAAAAAGTAAAAAATAAAAAATAAAAAAATAAAAATAAAAACAAGCTCAGCACTGCTGTGAAGATAAAAGCATTATTTAGTATCTTAGTATTCTTCATTTAATGCATAGACCAAATAAAAAATTTAAAAATATAATATATTGTTCACTTTTTTTTTTTAAAGGAAAGATGGAACATTTATTGCTACATAAATGTTATACACATATTGTGTTTTCTGTTACAGTGACAGAAAAAAATTTGAACTTCTTGCTGCCGGATGAAAAGTTTATCAGTAATACCTTGCATTTGACACAGGATACAAATCTGTAATAGATCAACAATGGAAACTGGAGAACAAGATGAGAAGCAATCCATCACACACGCTGGCTCTTATAATCCTCCATAGGTACTACACGGTATGCTGGACTCCTACTATGGTCTTAAAAGGCTACTGTAAATTTCTGTTATTAATGAACAAGTTATGGTAATAACCCTACATTTTTACTGTATAATTTAATAAAATAAAGTAAGAAACTTTTTACTGAAAGTTTTCGATTTCAAAAATCTAGAAAGAGTAAAATTTAGGATTCAAGAAATTTTCTTACAAGGTTATTGTGCAAAAGACTAGCTACAGTGAAAAATAAGCCAGATTTTTTTTTCTTTCTATTTTATGAAGGAAAGCTGCTGGGCACACTGCAAAGTCTAATATAGCGAAAAAGACAACAAGCTCCAAAGAAAAAGGCCAGACAGTACTGTATGTTCACTCACACATTATAAGCAACAACTTTGTTTAGCCGATTAACACTGAAATGAAGAACAAGGCTATATTGTTAAGTGATCCAGGAAAATATTCAGTGCTTTACATCATCTCTAAGAATGAAGCTATATTTTGTCAAAAATTTTTGCTCAATCCAAACATGATACATTATTTTAAACAAAAACTTTTAAAAGATCAAATATTTCTGCAAAAGGCAATAATTCATACTGAAATACCTGTATAAAAATCATACAGTGAAATATTTTGATATTGTTATCTTTATTCTGCCTCATTTTTGCATTATAGTTGATATGCAGTTGTAAAATTAAAAATGAGGATTATAGAAGTATTTTATTGATATCAAATCATTCTAATGCATAGTGTTTATTATGAAAAATAATTAAAGAATTTAAAACTTGGGCTGTCCAAATAGCTCAGGGGACTAAAGCACCTGCTTAGGCAGAGCACGGCAGCAGGGATTCCATCCCTGTGCTATGCTGGCCTTGCCCCCAGTGGCACACTGAGACAGAGACTGAGACTGAGCATGGTGACACACGCCAGTAACCCCAGCACTTGGGAGACTGAAAACAGATGAATCAGTAGAGTCTGATCTGTGTTATGAGACCCTGTACACCTTGCCCCCTAGACTCTGTACTAAATGAAAAAAAAATAAAATTTAAATATGATATTAAATTTAGTCATGTATTAATAAGCAAGAATATGTGGTACCATGCTTTCTAATTTGTCTTTGAATATTACATTCTGAAAAGGATATTTTTAAAAAATCTATAATCATTTGGTCTATTCCATGCCAAGGGAAAAAAGTAACTCCTGACTGGAAAAATTTATCAGATTCACATAAGGCATGTTAAAAATTTAAATTAATTTCTCAAAACATTAAATCAATGTATTTTTAATGGATAACAAAAAATTGTTAATGTAGGTTAGAATGATGATAAGCTGTAAAGTATTGCTTCAATTATTTGTGCAATTGGAATTTTTCATTACTTCATTTTACCAATCCATCTTAAATATGTGCCATTTGAACTGTAAAATCCATTGTAGTACATTCTAATTATAAATTCAGTTTTGAGCACTTAAGGCCATGTGTCTGTGTGTATGTGTGTGTATGTGTTTGTGTGTGTGTGTGCGCATGTGTGTGATATAGAGATTAATGCTAAATTATTTCTTCAATGTTACATCATACATCCTCAAATAAAGCACTATTTCCATTTCTGTTTTTAACAGGTGAAAATGACAGAAAAATCTATAAAGAGAATTATAAGATCAGACTGAGAAACATTCCCAGCCTGATCTTAATTTCAAGAACAATTTGCCATGACATCTGCAGTGTCTCTTCATGGAAGTTTAGCAGATCTGACAGCTAATTAATTATAAAACAAGATTAGAAGCTGGACAGAAGTGCCGGCAGAGGAGAATTCATCTTTTGTGTCAACATGTTTCAGTATATTCATTTTCTTAGGCCTGAAAGACATACCCCCAGTAAATCATTGTTTATCTTTAAGCTCAAAAAGGAAATCAAACATGACATGAACAATTACCAAGATGTTCTCAGAGAAATGCATTCTTGAAAGAGAGACATGAAAACAAATTAAGCTATGTGACATTTGAGATTTCCTTGTTCTTTTTCTAAATTATAGGCAATATCTAAAATCACTTCATTCTAAAATTATGACAGAACACAGAACTACCAATATACATAAAATTTTAGATATACAAAAGAAGTAAATTAACTCATAGTATGTACGGAAAGAAGTAAATGACAACTTAGAATAGTAAATTTAATGCTGAGTAAATTAAAGATGCTATTTCACCTAAATAAGATAATTTTTCTAGTAAGATATTAGCATTTTCCATTGTAAGCAATTCAGAAATATCTATTGTGGTACCTAAAAATCTACTGCATATGTGTGCACATAAATATAGTTTCATCTTTCAGAAATAGTTAAAATCAATATATTAAAAAGATATATACATACCAGTGCTTACAGAAAACAATTTATAGTAGCAAATACTAGAGACAGCATGTATGCCTTTCAAAAAATGAGTGAATAAAGAAAATGTGGACTTTACACAAAGGAGTACCACATTGAAGGATTCTAAACTTGGATTTGTAAGGTAAATTGATGCAACTTGTGAACAGAATATAAAAAGTAAATAATGTAATAATAAGTTAATAAGTCAGACACACCAGCTCCAATGTTTCATGATCTCTTATGTTAGAATATGACAAATAAATAGGAAAAAGCTCAAGTACTTCCCTAAATGACATATTCCATTGTTTCAAAAATATTAAAATACGTTCCTAATTTGCTTCATTTATATGACTAGTTTATCTTAAATGATAGAAAAGACACTTCTCTATTATTATGTTTGTTTATTTTCTATAAGAATCTCTTTGTTTGTCTTACATTTTGAGTAACTACTTTGAAGATAATACCACACAGTGTAACAGTGGGAACCTACCAATAGCTCTACTAGTCTCTTATAGTTTGATAGCAGAATTTTGCATAAATTTAAAAAAATCCTACTCCCAGTCAAGCAGCCATCTATATTTATTCTGTTAAATATACAATTTTGACTTATAACTTTCCTAACAGCAACTTAAAATCTGAGCAAACTAAACATGAGTAATAATCTGTGCTATCATAGAATAATGGGGTCATAAGAGATACTGTTGTTCCTTAAATTAAAGAGGGAAACTTTTCAATATCAAGAGTCATGACTTGCTGTAGGAATACCTAAACTGTGCTGGAAGCTCAGAAGGACTGGTTCATGAGACAAACACTCCAAGGAGACCTTGTCACTAGAGAGTAGCTGCATGTTTATTTTACAATCAGGCTGTATACCATATTCTGACCATGAAATCTCCTCATGCTTCCAATTGAGAGAGAGAGAGAGAGAGAGAGAGAGAGAGAGAGAGAGAGAGAGAGAGAGAGAGAATTGAATACTTTTGAAAATAAAAGACATAGCATTTCAGTTTTCCTAACAATGTGTATGCTCAGAAAAAACAATTTAAGCAGTCTGACCTGAAGAAGATTTACTAAAGCTTACACTCAGGAAGAGAGAGGCCTGCTTTCAAAATTTAGGAAATAGCAAACTTCAGTCTGTTAGAGCTCTCTTGCTATATCTTATCAAGTACTGAGTAGAAATGAGAAACACTGGTGAAGTCCTCTTCACCAGGGGAAAATGGCCTATTTAGAAGAAGACTCTAGAATGTGGCCTGTATTGGTGTATATTTGTCAGCCCTATGTTACTAAACGCCAGTTTACAGAAGTTCCTTTTATCATGTCTCTGTCTCTGTATTTCTGTCTGTCTCTCTTTCTCTCTCTCTTTCTCTGGCCCTCTCTCTCTCTTTCTATCTCACTTTTAGCACACATATGGTCTTTCTTCATTGAAATGCTTTTAAAAAGTTTTCATGGAAACAAACTCCACTGAAAAAATGTTGTGCGTCAAATAATTTCTTATGGGTCATGATGTCACACGGTGCTCTCACCTTCCTGGAAGATAGCAATATACAGTACTTTTTTCTTATTATTTTGTTATGAAGTTTGATGTTACTTTTTCATAAGGCAAAAATAACTGTCTAATTTTCTATTCCAGGTAAGAGTCACAGAAATTTGTCATTTAATTCTAAAATTATGTTGCTATACATTTTATTTCAATTAGAAGAGCACTGCCTCTTAAAACTCAATGGCTGGAAATTTAATAAAGCAAAAGCACTGTCCAAAATTATTAACTTTTAAAATTTTCTATTGTTTTAGCCTTCCTAATTGTTCTAGAATGCCTTCAGTAAGGTGCCCATTTAGTAATCTTAATAAAAACTCCTTTGATTGAATATTCTTAGTAATTTTTCACACACTGACCTTATTTACTTAGTGGCTGTGGAATTCTACTTGTTCAGGTGTTCATAATTGAGATCCATATCTTTTCCCTATTGTGCTATTTCTGACAACTATTGTGATGGTCCTGAACAAATTCCCTGCCATCCTAACATGTGTCAGAATGGTATGTTCTTTAGTGAAAGATGTCTTTGCTTTTCAAGCACCTTGTGATTTATACCTGGCACATATCTCTTTCATATTTGTGCATGTGCATTTTCTACTGGGTATTGGGTCTTCCATAATTTCCTTTGTCTTCTATAATTCAATTATGAATCATTGTCTTCAATTTTAGTTAGAAAATTAGGTTTATAGTAGTTTATTTATAGTTCAAAAAGATTTTACATTCCATGTGTAATAACTCCATATAAGTTATCAGTTGTCAAATATTCTTTTGCCTTTTCCAAGTTTTTTAATATAGATGGTGGGATTTTATTATTTTTTATATTGCTGTATTTTAAAGGAGTTGTACTTTCTTGTTCAAAATAGTTGGGCTGGCAAGATAGCCCAGTGGACTAAGCACCTGCTTAAGTAAGCACAGGGGACAGGGTTTGATTCCCTGTGCACCACACACCACGCCGCCCCCCACTCCGATCCTCGGGTGGGCTGAGCTTGCGATGGAGTCTGGGAATGGTGGCTCGCACCTGAAATCCTAGCACTAGGTAGGCTAAAAACAGGAGGATCACTATGAATCTAAACGTAGTGAGACCCTGCACACACAGAAAAAGGTCAAATACCCCAGTGTTTCACATTTAAGTGTGTTTTCTGCTGTTTAACATCAAATTAGGAGCCATCTGGGTGTCCTACTTTCTTTTGCTCTTTCTTTCTTTTAGCAGAACCAGGGACTGAACTGAGGCCTTTGCACTTGTTAGGAAAGCACTTATTCTACTGAACCATCTCCCCAGTCCCTGCGTGTCCTACATTGCCATACATATGAATCAAGGATCTGACCTCCGGGGTGTGGGGCAGGTTGTATCACAATGCTTGGGGTGCTGAAGCAGAAAGATCTCAAAGAGTCTGCAGCAAGTCTGGGCTACATAGTGACAGTCGGTCTGAAAAAAAAAAAAAAAAAAAAAGAGGAGTCAAATATTGGCCAGCAATTGTGTGGCTGCTATGTTAGGGAACGAGGAATTCTTTATAACGTTGTAATTCTCTGACTACAAATAACTATTTTTCCTGATAATAATAACTAAAATAAATCTACCTTGACTTTTTCAAAACATATGAAAAGCATAGACACTGTTGACACTTAGTGGTCAAACAGTGAGTTCATTCTTATTTTATATTATTCCTAGTGGCAAAACAATAAGTGTAAAAATATGAATACACCTCCACAGTTTTTAGTAAAGCCAATCCATAGAGTCTTATCACCAAAGTCTTCTCTGAGAGTAGATAATGAAGCCTTTCACCTGGCTTAGCAGAGGTTCATTTCATCCACAATAGCTCACATCTGCTTGCAAGGACACCCAGAAGATAAGACAGAAGCTCTTCACTTGAAAGGACACCCAGAAGAAAAGATAGAGTAGGTGAAACAAGCAAAAATTTGAGCCACCTTCTTCCTAGAATTTTTCTGCTACTTTAATAAAATAAATGTTAATTTATTTTAACAGATTTTAATTATAATTACATTTAATTAAAATAAAATGTGATTTATTAACAGCAAAAGGTTTGAAAATCATAAGCACAGAAGCTGATGAAGTCTTATAAGCTCAGGAATATAATTCAAAATGAGAAATAAAATGTTACTATCACTGTAAATACCTCCACATTTATTGTAATCACTCTTTCCTGCAGACTAGCATTATCCGCATACCTACAGTATAAGAATACATGCTTTTCATTTTGAAACTAGGACACATTTTTGGCTTAGAATTTTTGTTGTCAATATTATGTGGGTGAGTTTGCATCCATGTTGTTTTTGTATCATTGTCTTGGTTACTTTTTACTAGCTGGGAAAAATACCCAACACTGAAAATTAAGGAAGGATACGATTATTTAGCTCACAGTTTGTGTTTAGTCTGTATTCCGCTGGTTCCAAGGCAGATTAGCACATGGGTGAGGGTACTTGTTCAGTAACTAGCAAGGGAGGCGTAGCAGCTGTGGAGTTTACCAAGCCTCTCTTTTACCTTCCACCCTGACGGTGAAGATTGGAGCTCCTCCAAAGAAGGAACTGGCATGAACCTTCCTCAGTTCTTTACATATCCTTTTTGTGCTGAGTCAAGTTAGAAAGGGGCTGGGGCTTCCACAACATAGGGGGTGAAATTGCTAAACCAGTTTAGTTAAGAATTTTACCTCTCAAGTTGACACAATGTGTCAACCACTGCAATTGTACAACTTCATTTCAGTACAAGATTACTTTTGTAAGAATATACCACAATATGGGGCAGGGAGATAGCTTGTCAGTCTAAGTACCTTCTTGGCAAGGACAAGGACCTGGGTTCGATACCAGTACTGCCTTCTGTGCCAGCCCTATGAGAGCCAGCTACTGAAACTGGCTGTGTTGATGTACGCATGCAATCCCAGCACTGGGAGTGCTGAGAAAGAAGGATCACTATGAGTTGGAGCTGCGAAGCCTGACCATGTTCCAAATAAATAAATAAATAAATAAATAAATAAATAAATAATTTTTAAAGCATAATAAAAAAGAATAGAACACAATATATTTGACCATTTTCTTATCAAATTGCTTCTAATTCTATCTACTGGTCTGTGGATGGAGCTCAGTGGTGGAGTCCATGCTGGCAAGTGCAAGGTCTTGACTTTGATTCCAAGTACCAAAAAAATAAAATAAAATAAAAATGTTGCCTAACAAAAGGCTACACTGCTATGACTATGAATGTCCTTTGTGTTATGAATATATATTTATTTAAGTTCTTTTTTCTGTAAGAGCAAATCTAAGAAGCACCTATAATTTTCAGTTTCTCTAGGTCACAAGAGCACTGGGTTTACATCTTCTGCTTCCCTGAAGTAAAAAAAGAGCTATCAGTGTTTCATAGCTTTGCCAAACTCAGTAAGTCCATTTTTTTCATTTGAGTGCGTCTGTTTAGTGTATGGTTACTTTGCATTGCTGTTGCATCCACAGTAGGAGTTGAATTACCTTTTTACTCTTTATTGGCCAATTATATAGATATTTTTAAGCAATTTTTTTTTTTACATTTTACTATAGGACTTACTTAAACTATTTACTGTTAAGGTACCCAAATGTTCCCAAAGGGTCCTAACTGAAGGTGAATCTTAGCAATTTCTAATGCAACATTGTTTCATGTGTGTGACTTGACAAGGCACCTGAGAAAAATTTCATGAGCTAAGGTAGAAAGAACATATATAATAAGTGATGTAAGATTCTAAATGCAACTCTCTCTGCTCATAATGTGAGCTGCAATTCTCTGTGTTCAATTGAACACCTTTCATTTTTGCATCATGGATGCTAGGAAATTTGGCTGCAAACAGGTCTGACACAAATTGCTCCACAGCCAACAGCCTTGAGATTCCTTAGGGAGGTACATGCGACTGAAAGTTGGCTGAGATTTTTCTGTCAATGCGTTTTGCCTAAAACAAAGCTGCTAGTTATACATACAACACTATCAGCGTAATGATTGCCCATCCACCCAGAGATGTCATTCTGTTTTGATTAATGAAATATTCTAAATTTAAGTCAGCCCAAATTTTTAGCCATTTTCTTCATGACTAAAGTTTTCTGGGGTTCCATCTCAGATGTCCGTTTTGGAAGTGTGTCTTTAGGTTGTGAGTTCTGACGTTTTTCAGCTCTTCTTCTACATAGAAGTTCTTCACTGAGGGGCAATTTGATACATTTTTCCCTGTCTGTGAGCTGTCTTTTCACTCTGTTGATAATATATTTCATTAGGCAAAACTTTCTAGTCATATGAGATCCCAGTTGTTGATTCTTTAAAGTGTATGCTATGCAGTTTGGGTTTGGTTCATAAACTCTTAAGCTATACTTTCATCTTCAGGATTTTTATCTACTTTCTCATTTAATACATTTAGTATTTCTATTTTAATATCTATATATTAAAATAGAATATTATAATATTGATCTATTCGGTCAAGTTTGCATCTTCAGCATTTGGGAGGCCAGGTTTTCTAGCATCATTTGTTGAAAAGGCTATCTTACAATGAACATGTTTGGCTTAGTGTGTTTGTAATTATGTTTGTATCTTCTAATCTGTGCCACTGATTACTCGAGGTTTCAGATGAAGAAATAAAAATGGCAAATAAAACTATGAAAACATATTCACGATCATTGGTCATTTGAGAGATCTGAATTAAAACAACTTTGATATTCCATCTAACTCCAGAAGATAATGCCTATCTTCAAGAAATCAACTGATATCAAAAGCTGTAGGGACAGTGACAAAAAAGGAAACCTTTTCCTTCGTTGACTAGATTGCAGACTGGAGATATACCCACTGTGGAAATTAATATGGACATTCTTCAAAAAGCTAGGATTAGAGGTTACATTCAACCCAACTATTCATTTTCTAGGTGTTTTCTCAAAAGAAATGAAAACATAGTGATATTTGTGAACCTGTGCTTATAGCAGCACAATTTGAAACAGACAAATCTTGGAAACAACACAAATATCCATTGACCAACTAATTGAATAAAAAGATGTGTCATTTTTATGTGATGAGTTACCACTGAATGATAAAGAAGGATAAACTTGAAATATGTATAGAGAAATGAATTCAAATAGAGACTATATTCATTTGTTAAATAAATGAGATTCATGTATTGAAACACTGTATTATCTCCTTGGTATGAAAAACTAAAAGAGTAAATAAGGTAAAAAATGTTTAATTGATATTGTGCAATAGTTAAAAATTGTTTAAAAAGAAAATTGAACTAGGATTAAAGAAAAGAATAGAAAAGGGAAAAAAATTCAAGTTAGATATTCTAGTATTGTCTCTTAGTTCATTGAAAAAGACTGAAAAGGTAAGTTTATGCTAATATTGATTAGAGAATCTTTTATGCTTATATTGTATACTCTGAGTAGATACCCTGAAAATAAAAATATGCAATGTGTTAACAGTCTTTATTTCTTACTCTTTTTATAAATTTTTCTTTTACTATTTTTCCTTACTATCACTTTTTTGTAATTTAAAAATAAAATTACACTTAAAAGAAAAGCTTTGCTAGGTTTTCTGGTTTGCGTCTTATTTAAAATTTTAAAAACTTTTTTCTGTTTAATGTATACTCAAAGAAAATGTCTTTAATGGTTCACTGTCTTATTTGTTACATTTTTAAAATGTGTTTTAGGACAGGATCTACAGGGTCTCACTACACAGATTAGACTCATTATGATCCTTCTGTTTTCAGCCTCGCAGTCTCTGGAATGACAGGCACGTGCCACCACACCAAGTCTCAGTTGCCCCCTCAGTGAGGTCCAAGGGTGAGACTGGCATGGCAGGCTGTGTTCAAACCCCAGTCCCTATGCCTTCTTAAGCAGGTGCTTTAAACTGCTGAGCTATCTGGCTGGCCTTTACCTATCTTATTCAAATTGGTATTCCATCTACAGTTGACTTTAATGCAAAAAAATGAACTAAGATAATATACTTTACCCAATTGTACAGATGTTGGATCCAGAATCATTTTTTTTTTTCTTTTCTTCCTTTTAATTGATTTTATTGAGAAACAGATAGCAATGAGATAGGTTCAAAGCCGATTAATAGGACATTTTCAATAATTAAATAAATAGTGTATTGTTTTCTTTTTAGTTGTAATTCATAGTACAAGATGCAGACATGATATTCTGTCCAAACACTATTAGTACAAATCTTTCTTCTCATTGAATTAAGAGAAGGTAGTTGTCTATGTATCCTAACTATTTTGTATATTCAGATACAAAATTGGATCCAGAATCTTTTATGAACTTCCACAGTCCAGGAATGTGTCATATTTGTAAAAGATCAAGCATCCTTTTATTTGTATACCTTCTCCTAACCCCATTTTTTTTCTTTTAACCAGTTTTGCTCTTGGTTTATTAGTTTCAATAGCAAACTATCACAAGCTGATAATTTGATAATTCACAAAAATCTGATAGTCTACATGATAAACTATCATTATCAAATATTATAAAGATTGTAAGTATGCTAAAGAATGCTAAAACACTTCATTAACACAATACTGTCCTAATCACAAAGCCTTGTATCTGAATTTTTTATTTGATTTCTTTGGACCATGATAAGGCTGTAATGGAAGGTAGCTTAACTCTCTGTCCAATCAATTTTTACAGTAGTGGGGTAGTGACCATTATGAATTCTGAACATGATCAGCCATAAAAAGGGAAAATTTGGTCCATGCAAAAATCCCACAATTTAGGAAACAAAGAGCTATTCAGACATTTTGATTATTGCAACATTTTAAATCTTAGCACATGTTCAAGAGGTTGTATGCTGTATTTTGCATTTTCATTAGTTTCACTTCGTTTTGTTTTGTATTTTTCTCTCATACACAGTTGCTCACCATTACCTTAGCATCCTTCTGTTATTTGTGAGGCTGAAAAAATACAGAACTACAACCTTTTTTTTTGGTATAAAAATAGCTCTTTTAGTTCAAATGAAATGCTTCACACATCAAGCAAGTGGAAATCACATGTATAAAATTGGAAAGTAACAAGTTATGACATATACATATCTTCCCCACAATGAGTGGATTCATTATGTGTCACAAACGTACTAATAAGAATAAGTGATTAAAAATTATGGTTTTCCTTCAATTTCTACCAATAATAATACATATTCTTATATGTTGATAGAAACTCAATAAATCTTTGTTCAGTGGCTATGTCAATGCTGCCTATTGGAAAGGCATGACCAAGGTGGAGTGTCTATAGCTCACCCCCAGTGCTCTTGCTTTGGTCATGGAGCAGGATGGTTGCAGTGGGGCGGGGAGGTGATCCGCGTGGCAGCCATTGAAGAGTCAGGAGTTGAACGGCAGGTACTTTTGGTTGACCAGATACCCAAATTCACTATTGTCACTTTACCACCCCTCTGGCCCTGAGATTCTAGGCTGCAATAAGAGATACCAGTACTCTGCAATGATTCAAAATTTAATAAACAGTGTGTCAAAGTTTAAAAAAATGAAAGATCTAAGGGTGTTATTTTTAATCCTTTTGCATCACTTAAGATAAAAATTTCTAAGAGGAGATTTCTGGAAACTCAGAATATTTTTAAAAATTATTAAATCCTAGTAATATATTCTCAAGCACACCCTTCTATAAACTTTAATCTCATGAATATATTCCCATTTAACAAACTATATTAGGTCAATGAAATCCTTAGGTGTTCAGAATGAATTATTTGTATTAATTTCAATAATTTATATGCTGACTTTTGCAGCCCTCCTGTAGATAAATAGGTTAATCACTACATAACATGAGCCAAGTGGAAAAAAGTGTAGGCCCTGACCCACTTCTCCTGCAACATTCTCCTCTTCCCTGTGCTATTGGTGGGGAAGACTGCCTATTTGTTTCTCAGATTGGAAAAGATAGGGTGCTAATGTCTCCTCCTAGTGCTTCCCATGTGCTGTGATGCCTTGAGCTCTTGCAACAATCGTAGACTGCTGGTTATCTGGCTAGTACTGCACATCTCATGCAAGTGTACCAGTTACCTTTAGAGAAAGCCTCAGACATTTTAGTAACATCTCCCAGCTCAAATTCCAGAGAAACACTCTCTTATACCTTATATACACTTTCCACTAATGTCCATCTTTTTCACAGGACACTGGTAAAAAGGATAGTTTCTTATCTTGTTTTGACTATTAAAAGCCTGAGAAAGAGAAAAATGATCTCACTTAAGTACTTTAAATCATAAAAATTAGTGGCTTAGCAGTTAAAAAAAAATACCATCCTTCTGCCTGGGTTATCCTGACCAGCATAACATTATTTTTGATTCATCACACATATTGAGTAAAATATAACTTCTATAAGAATGAAAAACATTAAAATGACCTGGGTGCTCCTTTTACTAAAGAACCAGCTGTACAGAAAAGCTCTCATGTGTAGACTGAAATAAATTTCAACACCTTTTCCTTCTCAAAACCAAATTTAGGTAATCATGAGAAAATCTTTTAAAAAATATTTTATACTCTCAAAACTCCTTAAAATCTTCATTCCATTGTGGCACACTTGAGGTCCTTCTCTGTATTTGCTGAAATATTTCCCACACAGTATTCAAGCATTTTTATTTGATATCAAACTTTTCACATCATACTTTTACATGTATAAAGAATGAAAAAGCATACCCAAACAATAAATGGGTACAAGCTTTTCATATGGGCACCCAATTAGCTTTGGGGATATCTTTAGCATGGAAAACAATATTCCTGAAATACATGTGTTATTTTATTCTGAATTTCATATGATGTGAAAAAGTTATACATTATAGGATCTAATTATTTTCTCAGTATCGCTTTGATTTTATTGTACTTCTTGTGTTAAATTCTGGCAAATGACTCAGAAGTTCTCATATAGATGTCATGCTTATAGTTACAAACAAATTGCAATAGTTTTTATTTTGTTTTTAAATTCTTTTCGTCTTTTAAAGACAGGATCTCTCTGTGCAGTTCAGGATGGCCTTCAGCTCACTTATAGCCCAGACTTTCCTAGAACTCGCGAAGATCCTCCTGCCTCCCACATGCTGAGATTACAGATGTGAACCACCATGATTAGCGACTTTTCTTAACTTTAGCAAATTATAAGAGAAAATAACCTCATAAAGAAAAAAATGTAGTTTGGTTCATGGATTAGAGATTCTAGACAATTACATGGTAGCTGCTTTGCAGCCTCTTGTCCCATGGCACTAACTGGAGTACACAGAGGATAGAGTACTCCCCTCAGGAAGTTGAACATATAGGAAGAGGTTTGAATACTATAATTTCCTTGAGGGCCCCATGCCCAGTAATCTAAAGGCACCCGAGTGGTCCCCATTCCCTGAAAGTTCTGCAAAGCTTTCCACACATGGATATAGGAGGAGACACTTTCTGAAAACACAACTCTTTTTTGTGAATATTAATATATCTGAAGTTCACACAACACTTTTGTATTCTAACACATATCTGCTATTGAAGATTGAAAATATAAATGACCTTCAAAGAAAAATAAGTATTTCTGTCTAAAAGAAGCAGTTATCTTTTATTCTGAGAGGACAAGGAATTTTACATTATAAAAAGAAGCATTATGTATCACTTGATTTTAAATGCTCTGTCAATTGACTCATCCTAGGATTCGTTCTGCAATTGTTAACATATTATGAGAGTAAAGTTTCAACATTGCATTTAATAGAAACTGAGGCAAAACATAATGTCATAGTTATTTTAATAGAAAAAATATATAATAACATTTGGTAATAAATGTATTGCAAGTTGACACACCAGAGAACTGATATGACACTGACAAAAAAGACAGAGAGTGGTTTTTCTATGTAGTTTGAAGAATAAGAAGAAAACGTTTGGATTAGCAAACTGTTCAAGACGGGAGAAGCTTAGTCAGTGTACGCGGACCTCTCCCAGGTGCTATTTGGTGAGCCTCATGCCCCCACGATGCTAGTAAAGATCTGAGGAAAGAATCCAGGCAAGTCCAGAAGCAGCTGCTGCGATCAATGATCAAGCTGAAGGCAAAACAGCCTTCTGTGTCCCTTGTGCCTTTGCTTCACTCTCTGGTAGCTCACATGAAAACAACTGTGCACAAAGCCAATGGGCAAAGATGAAATATGATTCACGAATCCAATCCAGCAATACCACAAACCACTGTAGAAAATGGTAAATTTGGGGTGAGCCTCAGAGTCATAACTTAATAATCTTCAGAGAATCTGTAGAAAATACACACACACAACACACACACACAAACACACACACACTTTAAAAATAATAAATTAATTCCTTACCCCTCTATTCTAAGGGCAATCTATTTGAAATTCAATTAGTTTCATCTATATTAATAAATTCCCATGAAGAGCCTAGGAGACATCTCAGCACATAAGCGCCTGATTGGCATTGCAAGGTCCCAAGTTTAATCCCCAGCAGTGTAAAAAAGTAAAAATAAATAAATAGCTGCCCCTGAGACCGGCCAGAGACAGCGCGGCCGACTCCTCCATCCTGCTCCATCCAACCCGCCCCCGCCCAGCCCCTGAAACCGGCCAGAGACAGCGTGACCGACTCCGCCATCCTGCTCCATCCCGCCCACACCCGACCATCCAGAGACCAGCCTGAGACAGTGGCTGACTCCAGCGGCCTCCTGGTTCCCGTGCCAAGCTCGCCCAGCGAGAGCGCATTTACAGGACTCACCAGGCTTCCCAGATCAGTGAGAGGGTGGTGAGTCTGAGGGAGAGCCATTGGCTTCTTCCCACGCGCGCTACGCGGATCCCTGTCCCCAAGCTCTCCAAGCCAGTGACTGGCCTGAAACCTCAGGACCCACTCACCAAAACCTCCCCGGATCCCCTGACCTAAAGCCCACTGATTGAGTGGGAATTTCCCTGATTCTCTGGGCATCAAAGGTCAGTGAGTATAGAATCTCAGGCCCGTCATGCCTGAGATACATTTCCCAGGGATTAAGCTGCCCGTCACCTCCCGTGGCTCGGTGACAGCTCCAGGCACACTGTGCCAGAGAAACAATTCCAGGTGATTACTGGTCCCACCCCACAGCCCCAGACCAGTGCAGGCCGGCCTGGAGTGAGAACTCCAAGCCTGCCACACCGGAGGGACATTTCTCAGCAATCCACGGTCCCACGCTACGGACCGAAACCCAGCACAGCCTGGCCTGTGAGTGAGGGCTCCAGGCCCACTGCACCAGAGGGACCTTTCCCAGCCTTCTTGGGTTAAGGCCTGTATACCCAGACCCAGCACAAGCTGGCCGGTTCAGTACAGCCTACTCAGTGAATAAGATCATCCACTATCCTTTTGTGAGCCCAGAAAACCCACCAAAGCCCAGGCCCACCCACCTGGGGAACGCCCTGCCTGACACAGGAGGGCTGACCCCGGGAACCAACAGAGGGGAACCAAAGGAGCTGCAGCAAAAAAAGGAACTGAACACAACAGCTAGACCCAGGATAGGCATACCTGGAAAATCTCAAACTT
>PVKA01036166.1:0-22015 GCA_004027165.1 Ctenomys sociabilis
TTTCTAAAATTATCAGTAGTAGCCGGGCGTGGTGGCACAGGCCTGTAATCCCAGCACTGGGGAGGCTGAGGCAGGAGGATTGCTGTGAGTTCGAGACCAGCCTGAGCTACAAAGTGAGCGTGAGGCCAGCCTGAACTGCATAGTGAGACCCTGTCTCAAAAAAAGACAAAAAAAAAATAAAATAAAATAAAATTATCAGTAGTTATAGTCCACACAACAAAAAGTCTTTGACATTTTTTCAACAGGTCTGAGACCAAAAATTTTGAGCATCCTAAGAGTTTAAAAAGTGCCAGAGAATGTGTCTTCTAAAAAAATTTGGGGGTGCCAGGGAGATAGCTCAGTAGAATAAGCACTTGTCTGGCAAGCTCAGGGTCCTGGGTTCAATCCCTGGTACTGCAAAAAAAAAAAAAAAAAAAAAAAAAAAACCCTAAAGTTAAAAAACTAAAGTTAAAAAATATTTTTTTTCAGGTCCCTGAGTGGAGAAGGAGAACAGGAATGAGCAGGTGGCAGGGTACCAGCTAGAGGGACACTACAGCACTATGCCTGAGGGTTCAGCAGCGTCCAGGGTCATGGTGAAGCACTTTCATCTTCACTGTGTTTTCTGGAAAAGAATTGAGGAGGCAGTGAGGAATTGGGGATTTCAGGGCATGGAGTGAAGTACATGTGGTTCAGCAGGGTGGGGAAAGGAGCGGGCTAACACCTTCTGCGTGCCAGATCCTGACTGCAGAGTGCTGTGTCTCCTGCACAGTTCAACCATGCTAAGAGTGACCTGAGGCATCACCTTCCAGTGTGACTGGAGCCCATGAAGCCACCAGCATGGCAGCCCCTGGGGGTGGAACCAAGGGCCTCAAGCCTGCTAAGCAAGAGCTCTACAACTGAACTATGCCCCAGCCCTTGTTAGATTTTTATGTTTGAGACAAAGCCTGGCATTAAACTTGGGGCCGTCCTCTTCTTGCCCTGCAGGAGCTGCGATTACAGGCATGTGCCACTGCACATGGAAGCCTGCTATATGGTGTGTGAGATAGAGCTGCCTGCATCATTTTTTTTTTTTTTTTTTATATCCTCACACCCATGCTGGGCACTGTGGCACACACTTGTCATCCCAGCACTCAGGAGGCTAAAGTAGATGAGTTTGGGTGCAGGCTGGGCTCAAAGTGAGCACAAGGCCAGCCTCAACTGTACAGTGAGACCCTGTCTCAAAAAAAAAAAAAAAACTAAAAGTTAAGAAAATCTCCACACTCAAGAGAACAACTGTAGATTAGTAGCACACCTGGAGGGCTCTCCTGTTAGGGTACTAGACAGGTCTATGTGAATTCCAAGTCCAGTTCCTCTCACCACACTCAAGAGAGCTGAGCTGGGGGTAGGGAGTGGAAGAAGGGGAAGTGAAGGCAGTTACCTTCTCCTTTGGGTTGAGTTCAGCTAGGCAGCCATGGAAAGACAGGACAGGACAAAGGCTGACTGGCTGCTTTTAGGAGTGGGGAAGTGTCCTCCCCTCATGGTCAAGGGGACTCAACTCACCAACCCAGACAGCACCTTGATGAGTCCGAGGAGCAGAAAGGCAGACAGGAAGAGACCTACACCATCCTCCAGGGAGGGTCCAGACAGGCCTGGCAGGTGAAGGGCAAGAGTGAGCTTCCTTTCTTTCAGGGCATTGCCAGCTCCTCAGCCCTCGAAGCTCTTACCTGCCACTTCCACTGTGACCATGGCACGGTGCTCTGAGGTAGGCAGGCTAGGGTGGCGGACACGACAGGCATAGCGTGCCTCATGGTGCTCAGCAGTGACCGGGGGCGGCTGAAAGTGCCCAGAGAGGCTGACAGAGCCATCTGAATGGTGGTGCAGGGAGGAGACCCAGCTCTGACCCGGGGCCTTCTGGAAGCTGCCCCCTGGGCTGCCTTGGAGCTCCCAGTCCACCTCCAGGCCCTCAGGAGGGTAGAAGTGGGACACAAGGCAGAGCAGCTCTGGGGGAGCTTCCCCAGAGGCAGCCCAAATGAGGGGGGCTGGCGTCAATGACACTTTCGGTGGCTCTGGGGGAAAAAGCATGAGAGACTCAATGCACACTGTCCTCCCTCCGTCCTCAGGTATCCCCTAAACTGTGGGGTGATCTCCAGGGGTGAGGAACCCATTGTCCCATTGGTGCTTTCTAGGAAACCATACAACAAAATCACTATCAGGGACCCCACTCCCGCCCCATCTTCTCCAGCATCTCTCCTCCGTGTCCTGGAGATCCCGGCTCCACTCACCATGCACAGAGAGCTGCAGGGCCACCTGTCCTTGTAGGTATGGCAGGTGCACAGTGGCCAAGTAGGTACCCTCCTGAAACGGCCGGACTGCAGGCAGCCAGAAAGTCCCATTCCCAGTCCATGGACCCCAAGGCTCATCGTCCCAAGCAGCAAATGCCACTGCCCCCTCTTGGGCTGCCGGCACCTGCCCATTCAGCCCAGGAGTTGCAGCCAGGAGCAGGTGCCCCTTACCCAGGTGCTGGCGTCGCCACTCTAGCCCAAAGGGAGGAGGACCTGGGGCCAGGGACCCCGCAGGCTCAGGAGTGGGAGGCATATAGGCAAAGCTCAGGTCCAGTATAGCATCCTGTCCCAGTCTGATTTTGGGAGCAGGGGTGTGGGTGAAGACAGTGAGCACCGCTGGGAAGAGAGGGGCAGGAGGGGGACATGTGGGTTAGTCTGCACAGCACCTCCAGCCCACCCTGCAAGTCGCCTTTCCCCTGGGACAGCCCAGGCTGGCATGGTGAAGAGGTGCCCCCCTTCAAGCCTGCTCTGAACATGGCCTACTCGGGCTCTGGGAATGGGTTTGTTTTTGCTTTTTTGTTCCAGACAGGTCTCCCTGGTAGTTCAGGCTGACTTTGGAGTGGCATCAAGCCTCCTGCTTCAGCCTCCCTGATGCTGGGGTTACAAGCGTGCACCACCTCACCTGCCTCATTTAACACCTCTTACTGCCAAAATTTGCTCCATTCCTGCTGCTGGGCAACATGATCTCTAGGAGAATAGTGCCTGCAACACAGGAAGCCTACAGAATTGTGCTGAGAGCCGGGCGTGGTGGCACGTGCCTGTAATCCCAGCATTCAGGACGATTATTGTGAGTTCGAGACCAGCCTGAGCTACAAAGTGAGTTTAAGGCCAGCCTGAACTGCATAGTGAGACCCTGTCTCAAAAAAGACAAAAAAAAAAAAAGTGCTGATAGGCTTACCCAATGGGATTCATGCCAGCTCAACAGTGTCTCTGTCTGCACCCCTCACCATGCTCCAAGGCCACTGTCCCTGCCTCTGATGAATGGTCAGTAGCCCCCCTGATGGGAAGTGTCTGACTTCTTCCTCTTATTCATCAAATAAATACTTATTGACGGGGGCAGGGAGATGACTCAGAATAAGCGCTTGCCTTACAAGCGGAAGGGCCTTAGTTCAACCCCTTGTTCTGGAAAAAAAACTTATTGAGCCCTTAGGCTTCTCAAGGTGCAGTGGTACAGGCAGCGATGAACAAGATTAAAGTTGTAATGCCAGCACTCCAGAGACAGGCAGGAGGATCCCTAAGGCCACCGGTGCTATTCAGTTTAAGGCAGACAGTCTAGGTCAGCCTGGGCTACAAAGTGACTTCAAGGCTAGCCCTGAACCACACACTGTCTCAAAACTACAAAAAGGATATCCCAAAACAAGGCCTCAGTCTGCAAACCAGTGGGGGAGCCCCCCACCTGACACAAACCCCATTGCCAAGGATCAGTATGACAAAGTACATTTCTGTTACCTAAAACTACTCGGCCTACAGCATTTGAAATATATGAACATGTTTTGTGATTTGAACAAATCAAAATTATATCCTTGAAGAACCGAGGAGATGGCTCAGTAGAATTAACACTTGCCTGGCAAGTGCAAGGGCCTGAGTTCAATTCCTAGTTCTGCCAAAAAAAAAAAAAAAAAAAATATATATATATATATATATATATATATATACCCTTGAGAGAAACAAATTTCCTATGAGCCAGTGATGAGTGACTTTGTGTCAGTGTTTTGACTGATACAAGATAGGTATCCAGTTCTAATTTAAGCTGGCCTGGAACACACTAGCCCTAGCAGGCCTGGCTCTTAGGGCTCAGGGAGCTAGGGTGTGTAGCAATGCACCTGCTCCTGTACTTTTATCTGAGGAAGCAGAGAGAAGCATTTTGTGTTTTTGTTTTTGTGTATTTAGTACAGGGTCTCACTACTCACTTGGGACTCATAGTGATCTTGTTTTCAGCCTCCCAAGCACTTGGGATTACAGGCTCCCACCACCAGAGCCAGTCTTGGTTTCCACATGGGTGAGGCCAGCACAGCATGTAGTGCCAGGATCCAACCCACCCCACCAGGCGCTTTAGTATGTATCTGGCTGACCCTGGCATTTTTTTTTTTCTTCTATTAAAGCACTTCTCGGGGTCGAGGAGATGGCTCAATGAATAAGCGCTTCCCTGGCAAGCCCAAGGGCCTGAGTTCAATCCCTGGTTCCACCAAAAAATAAAAAATAAAAAGCACTTCTCTTTTCCTGTGGTAGAGTTTGAACGCAAGACCCCACGCATGGTTCTGCCACTGAGCTTTATCCCTGGCCTATATAAACCACTTTCGCTTTGATATACTGTCACAGATAGAAGAGCCTTCCAGAGCCCTGCAACCCTGGGGCAGTTAGAGCAAGCACCCGGGGGCCTTGGTGAAGGGCTAGTAAGAGTCCAATGAATTGCTGCTGAAAAGGGTCGCTTGCAAAATATGGATCTGGAAGGGGCATGAAGAGTTCCTGTTTTTGTTTGTTTGTTTTAAGGAACCAGGGATTAAACTCAGGCAAATGCTTATTCTACTTAGCCATCTCCCTGGCCTGAGTTCCTGTGTTTTTGTTTTTGTTTCTGTTTTGTTTTTGAGACAAAGCCTCCCTGTGTGGCATTAGCTGGCCTTGAACTCTCAGCCATACACCTGCCTCAGCCTCCCAAGCTCTGGAACTGCAGGCATGTACCCCTACACCCAGCGAGTTCCTGCTCTGAGCCCGTGCGACTGCAGTACCTCCCAGATTCTCGGGGTCTGTGCTGCAGTCATTTCTGCTGAAGCCACTACCGGTTACTGTTTTATGGGTCCAGCCCTCCCGAGATGTAGAGGGTGAGACCTAAACGAGCTGTCTCGTTTAGGAAAAAAAGGAAATTGATCCTTGCATGGAGAACTGCCTGAGACCTACACCAGCACTCCGCGCCTGCCTGTCCTCCACTTCCCCTCCCAGCTACCTGTTGCCATGGTGATGAGCACCGGCCGCGGCTGCGGCTCAGTATGCAAGCGCAGGAGGCTAGAGAGGCTGAGGGCCGGGCTGGTCACGCTGACCATCAGCCACGCCCCGTCCAGGGCCCGCGGGCAGCTCCGCTCCGGGTTCAGGCGCTGGACCCAACTTGCAGGGGAGGGCAGTGGCACGAAGCGGCTCATCTCGCAGTGTGGCGCGTGGGCGCCCGGGGGCAGGCGGCGGAGGGCAGCGAGGAGGGCGCCTGAAGGGTCTGCGAGGCGAAAAGCGTAGGCGCTGAGTTGGGGTTGAGGGAGGCATTGGGAGTGTCCAAAGCACAGGCGGCTCAGGGCCGACAGCTCTGGGGAGTCCAGAGTATTGGCAAGGGGGAAACTGCGACCCGAAGAGGAGGGCTTCCGGAGCCGACTAAGGCGGGGCGAGTCCCGAGAGACTCACCGTCCACGCCGAGGTAAAGCTGGGGGTCCAGGTCCGGCCGGTGAGGCGGCGCCCCGGGGCCCTGGCGCAGCAGCAACGCTGCGGGTTTCTTTTCCAAGGCACCCCCGCCCAGATCCTCCACGAACCAGCATTCGATCGCTGCGGGTGCGGCCAAGGCTGCGCGCGCCAGGCCTGGGGGTGGGAACAGGATTCGAGTACCTTGACAGTCGCACGACCGCACGTTTCCTCCCGCTCCCCACTCCCCATTCCCGCTCCCTCGGGCTGGCCCCAGGCCACACAGTTCGCTCACCCAAAGCCAGGACGAGGAGCAAGGACAGCGGCTTCATGGCGCTGTGCTCTCGTCCCCACTGCCGGTTCAGAGGCTGCCCCTTCCTCTTTCGCTTTCGCTTTGCTAGATGTCGGCAGAAGGGGCTGGGAATCCCCGCGGGAAGACGGGGCGCAGACAACCGGGCCAGCCGGCCCTGACAGCCGCTCCCTCTCACGGCTCCCCAACCCTGCTACGCCCGGAGCTCCCCAAGATATCTGCACCCTCCCGCACCTGCCCCAGGACCCCAGCAAACAGAGGATTTATCGGCAAGCCGAGTGAAACAACCAATAAATATTTTAATCACTGTTAAAAATAATGAAAACCTGTGCTACAACTTACTCCTTGCCTCCACGCACTCCTTCTTGAGAACTAAGTTGTGAGTCCCATGGAAGGTGGGGGAGATGGGGCGCATCCCACAGGAGGGGCAAGGTCCTAGGACAATGGTGGGGCTCCAAGGTCTGTCCCCACGACACGAACACAGACTCGAGGCACAGACTACAACACCCTGACCCTCAACCCGGGGGACTCAAGACCTCTACCCCAGGTAGCCCCACCTACTCTGGAGCTGGAACCTGGATGCGCCTGGAGTATGGGGATGGGGTCTAGTTCCAGGGCATCTGGGAGGAAGGGGCTGAGACATGGACTGGGCTGGCGGTAGTGCAATGTAGTTTCCTCTCCATCACGCACTTAAGTACAGAGAAAAAGGAAGACAGTGCAGAACTACAGCGCTTGGGGACCTCAGAGATCATGGAGCCCCCGGATCGTGCCCGACAGCGACCACAGCTGCCAGCCTCTCAGTTCGCCCCGCCGCCGCTGAAGTCCATCTCCACTTTGTGAGTGCCGGGAGGGGACCAGGCCCGTCTGCTGGACTGAGGTGTGGCCCCACTCGCCTCGTCGCCGCTTCCTCCGCCCGCTCCCGCGGCCTCCCTCTTGAACTGCTGCGCGGACCCGAGAGGTGCCCCGGGGCCGGGTCCTGAGCCGGCGCCACCCCCACCCAGGCGGTGCCGGCGCTCGCAGTGTCCCCGGTGCCGCATGAAGCTGTCTCGCCACATGAATTTCTTGGCGCAGACGCTGCACTCGTAGGGCTTGAGGCCCGTATGCGTCTTCATGTGCTCCGTCAGGTGGTGCTTCATCTTAAACTTCTTGTTGCACACTGGGCAGTCGAAGGGGCGCAGGTTGAGGTGCATATTCACATGCCGGTCGCGCATGCTCTTGTGGGAAAAGGCCTTCCCACAGTGGCACAGGAAAATCTTATTCCCATCCCCACTGCCTGGCCCTCCCTGGGCCCCGCCAGCACCTCCGGGTGCGGCCCCGCCCCCCGCTGGAGTGCTCCCAAGGGTCACTGCCCCATGTTCCGCTGGGTTCCCCGGTGGCTGGCCAGGAGCTTGGGAAGAGGAAGATGAGGGTAAGACCAAGATCTGGTTGCCCTGTACTTCTACGGGGAGCAGAGGGCGTGGAGGGTGGGAGGGGGTGTACGAGGAAGGGGTGGACCTTCCTGAGTCTTCAAGTCCCCCCCCGGAACCCCCACCCTCGTAAGGCCCAAAGTCATTGGAAGACTCGCAAAAGTTGACCTGCTCCTCTCCCTTGTCCAAGGGCTCTGTCAGGGACCGGACATCACTGATACTGAGAGTAGCCTCGGGCCTTTCCCCTGCGGGGACCCCAGAGCCACCCGCCAGCTCCTCCTCTTCATCATCCTCACAGGTCAGCACCAGGTCTTCTTCCTCCTCCTCCTCCTCCTCCTCCAGATCGGGATCTTGGGGACCCAGAGGTGCCGGGGCAGGGCCACTTCCATCCCGCCTCACACACACCCAGTGCTTCTGTGGCATGACGCTGGCCGGCGTGTAAGAGGGCCGCCGAAGCCCAGCCCCAGGAACCACTGCACCCCTCCCATCTGCACCATCGTCGCAAAGCTCATCCGCCTCCAGCAGCAGCTTCCCAGTCGTGGCACCCCCGCTGCCAACCACGGGGGCTGGGAATATAGGGCCCCCTCCACGCCGCTCCCCGCTGCCCACAGCAGAAGCCACAAAGGCCTCTTGGGAGGAGGAGGAGAAATCAGTGGACTCCCGGGGACTGAAGTAGTTGCTGCTGCTGGGTGACTGGTTCTCACTGGCCCTGCTGGAGGTGTGGGAACGTGAGGAGCCCATGGTGGCAGGGGCCACAGTTGCCCCATTCCCTGAGGGGACCCCAGCACTGGGAACAGTGATGGAGGTGGCTGCAGCAGTAGTGACAGTAGTGGTGGCTGAGGCTCGACCCTCCCGGAGGAGTTCAGTGCACTTGTCCACAATGTGCCACATCTGGAGCACAGAGCCCACAGTGAGGAAGTTGACGATGTCGGCAGCGGCCATGCTGAGGCGGCCGGTGTAAGCAGAGGCCAGGACAGTCTCGAAGGCGCTGGGGTCCATGACGCTGGGCAGGGAGATGGAGGTCATGCCCTTGAGAAGGACCTGGTCATGGAAGTAAGGAGACGAGGCAGCCAGAACAGCCCGATGGGCCCGAAACTCCCGGCCTTGTACCCTGATGGATACATCACAGAGCTGGCCCTGCAGCCGCTGCTGATTAAGAGACTCCAGGAGGGCACTGGTCACCTCAGGGAAAGACACGTGGACCACTGCAGCTGCTGGCAGGGGCAGTGGGGGTGGAGCCAGTGACAGAGGCAGGGGTAAGGCTGTCCCACTGGGCGACAAAGTGGATGGCTCCATGTTGAGAGGGGACACCCCCCCAGCCACAGGAACAGAGGAAGTAGGAGGGCGGCCGGGGGGGTCTCTGGGAGAAAAAAGAGAAATGATAACATTTCATAAAAATTACAATGTGAAAACACGTGGTGCCAGTCTTCAGATACACCTGTCAACCCCAAGAGAGACTAGGAAATGGGCTCAGAAAGATGAAGTCATCATCCAAGGTGACACAACCATCAAGTGAAACGCTATCATAAGCAAGTGTCCTGATCCCAAAGTCAGCGCCCACTACTAAGAATTAAAAGAAGTAACACTCTTGGGGAGTGAGGCGTCTTCCTTTGAAATTTCACCCTATTTTCCATTTCCCCGAGAGCCTAACTTCCTAAAATCTACCTTTTTGGTGTTCTGCACCCGTAGAAGAGAGGGGTCAGGTCTACCACTCTATGAAAACCAGCCCAAGCTCAGCCTCCCGGTAGGATGCGCCCCCAGCTCTCACAGATACTCCCTTCGCACCCCCCAGCTTGTCTCTAGCCCTACTCTTTCTGGACTCCCGCTACGCTCCGCCCCCTAGGGCCTCTCGACCCCGCCCCTTGCCTACCCCCGCCCACACCGAACCCCGCCCCACCTGCTCCGCCCCAAGCACTACCTCGACCTCTTCTTTTACCCGGAAGGCGCCCCCCAGCCCTGCGCGTCCCCGCTTACCGGGCCGCGCGCCCCCGGACCCCCCGCCCCTCACTCGGCGTCCGGAGCTGCAGCTTGAGCCCCTCCCGCCGCCATCTTGCGCCGACTCCCTCCGCCCTCTGTCTCCGCTCCGCCTCCCGCCCCTCCGACTTTAAAGGCACAGGCGAGCACCCCCCACCCCGCCCGTGCTGCTAGGTAATATTCGGCCGACTTGACCACTTCTCCTTTAAAGAACTTTCGCCTCATTCCACCTTAAAGGTACCAGGTCCTACCTTCCGCAGCAGACCCAAAACTTAATTTAGCCGAATCCTTCATTCCCCTTTAATTCTGTAAGCCTGCTTTTTCCTATTGGCGAAGGGTGCTGGCCCTCCTCCCTCAGGTCCCACCCCTGAGCTGTGGCCATTAGCTGGCTTGCGGGATCTAATAGCCCTGGTCTTAGCTTCTGACAGTCTCCCGAAGCCCCGCCCCTTTCCCCCCGGTCTGGATTGGCCAAGGAACCTATAGCCGGCCTCTGATTGGCCTTTTCTCTCCCGCCTCTCAAAGAGAGAAAGTAAAGCGCTTTAAGACAGTGGAAGCACTCCCCTCTACACACCTGGCATAGGGTACCAGGAAGGTCTGCAAGGGCCAGGATAGAATGGTCAGATCAGGGCTAGCCCTGAGCCAGAGACCACTGGTATCAGGCCAAGGAAAGGACAAAAATACAAGAAAAGAATTTTATTGTTTTTAATGTTTCTGTGTAAAACTTAAGTTTCTGAATTTTTAAAAGAAACACCACCAAGAAGGGATTAGCTCAGTCTATCCGTTCTGGAGCTGTTGGCTTCCTACCACCCCCCAAATGCACTCTAGAGGGGGAAGTGAAGAGGCCACTAATCGGAGTCCGACAGCACGATGATCTCCTCAGGGTCGCACTGCGTGGCCACACTCATCTGCAGGGAGGAGACAGGGTCAGTGGTGACAGAGGGGTTAGGAACCAGGCTGGGAGGACAGCAGTGACAAGCAGACTGAAAGAGGGCAGACGCCCCTTACCTTGTACGTGCTGGGCTGGGAAGGGCACTGGGGGACATGGGACAACCGAGCTGGAACAGGGCTGCAGAGAGAGCTGGTCACCAGCCCATGGCTTGGAGAGTCCACCCTTGTAGAAGAATCAGCAACTGGGGCCACTGAAGTCAGGGAGGACGGTGGGCTGGGCGGCAGACAAGTCTTCTTGGCACCCTTCTCAAGTACCAGCCTTTGCCTTTCCAAAATGCTGAGAACAAAACACAAGCAGAGAGTGGAGGGGTTAGGAGCCTGAGCCCAGTGTTCCTCCTAGGAAGGCCCTGCCACCCGCCTCCTCCTTTCCCCGCCTGCTGTGACCTGTTTCCCAACTGTCCTGACCATCCAGACCCAGTCTGTTGTTCTTCCTTCCGAGACTTCTTGCAAGGAGGGCTAGAATCTCTCCAAGTGTGAGGAGAGACACCGCCATTGAAGGATGTGGAGGTGACTGTGGCTGCTCCATTCTCCAGGACCATGGGAAGAGGTTCTTCTGACTGCTTCCGGGAAGAGGAAATGTCACTCTCCTCTGGAGAAGGCGTGCTATCCACGGGCAAGGTTTCTATCTCCAGCTCAAAGAGCTGAGACAGAGGGCTGTCTTCCTCCACAGGCAGATCTTCAAGCTGTTCTCTGCTGCTCTCAGCATCCATGCTTGAGCGGGCCAGGGGTTCTTCCAACACCAACACTGGTGACGCTATGAGTCTTTTGTTTGACCGCTCCCTTGAAGCCTTGCTGATTCTTTTGACAGCTTCCTGGTTCTTTTCAGTGGAAACCTGTGTTGGGGACTTGGGGTTCTTGTCTCCATCCTTACCTGAAGGAAAATAAAAGGAAAGAAGGGGCATGAAGATAAGGAAAGAAAATATTGCTGAAGGGCCTGGGAAGATAGCTTAGTAGAATAAGTGTTTGCCAGGTAATTTACACACAGGGTCCTGAATTCAATCCCCATACCAAAAAAAAAAAAAAAAAAAAAAAAAAAAAAAAAAAAAAAAAAAAAAAAAAAAAAAAAAAAAAAAAAAAAAAAAAAAAAAAAAAAAAAAAAAAAAAAAAAAAAAAAAAAAAAAAAAAAGGGTGAGGAGAAAGGAGGAGGAAAAAAAGTCTCAAGGCCAGGCACAGCAACTCTCTCCTGTAATCCCAGCACTATGAAGGCTGAGGCAGGAGGATCACTGGAGGGTCAAGGCCATCCTGAGCCACACAGTGAGTTTAAGACCACTCTTAAAAAAAAAAAAAAAAACAAAAAAACTAAACTACACTGTAGGTCTGTCTCAAAAAAACCAAAGGAAGGGCCGGCTTGATAGCTCAGCAGGCTAAAGCGCCTGCTTAGGTCAGGGTTTAATCCCTGGCATACCATGCCGGCCCCACCTGCAGAGCACCCCGAGAGGGTGATTGAGACTGACTGTGGTGACGCACCCCTGTAATCCCAGCACTATGAGTCCGATCTACATAGTGAGACCCTGTAGACCTGGTAGGCCCTGTCCTAAATACAGAAAAAATAAAAAAATAAAGAAAAAGTCTCAAACAGTAGTGAGGAGAATGTTCCCCTTATGTACCTGCACTCTCCTCATCCTCTTCCTCGTCCCCCTGACCTTCCTGCAGCTGTTCTAGATCCTCGTCTTCAGAATCCGTGGCATCCTCCTCTTCTTCCTCTTCCTCACTTTCCTCATCTTCCTCCTCATCATCCATCTCAACCTTGGAAGTGCTTGGGCACCCCTGGGATGTCACTCCACTGGGGCCCTGGGGAAACAAAAGAGTTTTTTCTAACGAATCCCATGCCCCACAGGTTCTGATTCTTGCATTTCTTCTGTACATGCCAACAGCCACCCTGGGACCCCTTGTGGACAGTGCAGAGGCAATACAAGGTCTCTTGCAGGGCACACCCCTTGCACACCTCACCAGAATCCAAGGAGCCTTTGGGGGAGCCTGCAGAATGAGAAGAGGTCCCTTGGGAGACCCGGGCCCTTCTCTTCTGTCTCTCCCTCTCCTCACTTTTGTCTTGCATCACTGCATATTTGGAGATGACTTCATCCAACCGGCTCTTGGCCAAACTCCGGTTTTCCTTTAGGCGCTGGGCTAAGGCAGGATCTGACAGTGCCGGGTCAATGCCTATAGATGAAGATACAAAGTCAGACAGCTTAGCCTCAAACTGGAGAGGGGGTTAAGCAGATGCCCTGCCTATACCATACAAATGACCTAAAGGTTGTGGATGCACACCCCATTGACCCAATACCTGGCCTGTAGTCATCAGTGAGGTGACAGCCAAAGTTGTAGATGAGATCAAGATGGCGTCGCTCCTGTAACCTGATGCCCACATCTCGAAAGGCATCCTGAGCCATTCCCTGCAGCTGCTGTCTAGAAAGGCCGAGACTGTGGCGTTCAGCGGCCTTTTCTATGGCCCGCAGCACATCTCCATAGTCAGGGAAGGTATCGGGCCCTGGCTTGTTGATGAGCCGTTCAATGCGCCTGTTAACTTCTGGGTAGCGGGTGCCTTGGTAGGGGATGCGCTGCTCTATGACTCGTCCAGTCAATGAAGAGCATTCCTTGAGCTCACACAGACGCCCAAATAGGCGGATCAGCTTCCGCTTCAACCGGGCCTCCTGCAGATATGTAGAGTCTGGGTCATCCAATTCTGAGAGATCCAACTCCTTCTCCTGCAGCCTCCGTATTTCTGCCACGTAGAGCGCCAGGAGCTGCTCCAAGCGCTGAATCTGACGCTGGGACCCACGGGTCCTTGAAGCGTCAGAGGCAGTGGCTTCAGCACTGACCAGATCTGAGGAGGGGCCTGTAGGAGGGTGACTCCCGGAAGGCTCACGGACCGCAGTAGCTGCAGGGGCCAGATTCAGTTTCTTCTTGGCCATGTGTGCCTTGAGAACAGTACAGAGCTCATTGATGTACACATAGAGCTTCGATGGCCGGCTGCGGGCCCGAGAGAGTATCCGGGAGAGGATGTTGCAGAACTCCGCGGAGGCCAAAAACACGGGGTGGGCGCGCTGTTGCAGCTTTGAGAGGAATGGGACCACCTCAGGGTGGTCCGCTGTCTGCCTCTTACACAGTTCAAGGAACTGGAGGATTCAGGGAAAAGAAGGGTGGGGAGAAAAAGGCAAGGCAGGATTAGTGGGAAAGATGGGTTGGAAGTGCCAGTCACCACCCCTGCCCAGGAGGCAGAATCTTCTCCGCTAAAGCTTACCTCTTCAAACAGCTTCTCGTTCTCCAACTTGTAGCATTTCTTGCCGCTGGAACTAGAGCTCCCTCCAGACCCAAGGGGTTCAGAGGAGCCAGGGGCTTCTGCCTGGGGTGAGGCCGGGTTGGGGGCAGCGTGGGCCGAGGGCCCAGGCTGAGCAGCCACCTCATCTTCATCATCATCGTCCAGCACAATGATGCTGTTAGCAGCGGCCATGGGGCATCAAATCCTCCAAGGAAAGAGCGTGGTGGGGATTTCGGGGTTCCTACTAGAAGGGGACAGGGACTCAGAACGCACCCCGCCGACGGCACAGCCTAGTCCCTTTGGCTCACTTTCCAGTCACCTTGGGCTCTGAACCTCCCGGCCCTGGCTGACAGCGGGTGTCCTACCTCCTCTCTTCCAGGACTCATCAGTTGGTGATTTTCAGGCCCCTCAAGCATTGGGGAAAGAGGGGGCAAACCCCAAGTCTCCTCCCCCAGCTCCACCCCTCACCGTGATTTCCGGTCTTTCGGTTACGTTTCTCCACTATTTCTCACAGCTGGCAAGTTGCTTACTACCAAGCCCTGCCCCAGCTCCCACACTGCTGAACCATGTCCCCGAATCCCCCCTGGGCGCCACCTCATGGGTCTGCTGCCCGTCGCCCTCACCCGGCAAACGCACACCCCAATGAGAATAGTCACTCCAACTCCCAGACTCTTAGGCTCAAAAGGATCTCGCCCACCAAACCATTCTCTTTCCCTTGGGCCCTTTAATGATGCCCAGTCTCCTCAAGCCCAGGCTTCAGGTTGGAAATTCTTCACCAAGTCCCCTCCCTCTCACCCCACCCTGATTTCCCCATTCTCTCTGGAGCTGGTATCCGACCCGAAGCCCGCCCCATCGGGCTCTCCAGGTTCCTCGCGGCCCCAAATTCTGGCCGGCCGGGCAGGTACAGGAGCTTCCCGCCAAGTCCCCCTCCCAGGGCAGCTGCGGCCGCCCAGCTCCCCGTCAGGGACAGAAACCTGCCACACGTTGCCCCTCACACTCAGCCCCCTAGGTCTTTCCCCAGTACCGTACCTCTCCCTCGAATCCCCGCCCCCGCCTTCACTCCCCCCACAGTCCGGCCCCCACCTCAGAAACGGTCTCTCGAGGCGACGCTCACCGGGGAGCTCAGAACCTCGCATGGTTCACTCCGCCTTCTTTCCCCCTCCCACCGCTGGACCCTCTATGGACCGGAAACCGCAGAGTTTCCGCCTACACGCACCTGAGGGAGGCCATATTGTTATACGGCACTCAGTCTTCCGGTGACCGGAAGTGACGATGCACCCCCTATTCAGTCGGCCGTTACTTCCCTACCCCCCCCCGCACTGGGCGGGGCTTGTCATCTGAAGGACAGTCCGAAGTGCTTCAGACCGCCATTTTACTGTACGGCATTGGGGCATTGGCTTCCCCTGTGGCCCTCGGATCTCTTTTCACCCGCTGCTTCTGCTTCTCTGCCAGTCGGAAACTTCCCATCTGGGGCCCAAGAGTCACCCGAGGACTGAGCCACCTTCCAGAGGAGGGTGGCGGGAGAGGAAATTGGGTTCTCCGGCGCTATGTGGGACCGCAGGGAGGGCTGGTGGGTCTGAGGCGGGGAAGAAGCCCTATGCCTTCGGCACTGCTTCCTTGCGTTCCGGCTGCCGACTCTGGCCGCTCGGCCCTTGCAGCACCGGACTGCCACTCGTCGCCTCTGTCCAGCAGCCGAGGAGCCGAGCAGGGGCCGCCCTGAGCAGTCACTGCTCCTGCTGCTGAAGTCGGGGCCGTGCCGATCTCGGGGCAGAACCGAGGGGTCGCGGAGCTGGAGACTCTCGTTCCCCGTCCCGCCTCGCCCAGGAGGGAAGCCGCAGGGAGGGCACCCAGGGCCGCGCTGCCACCCGTAGGACCTCGAGAGCCCCCCACGGAGACCCGCAGCCTTCGCCCTGGAGGATCTGAGGCTAGAAGGCACTTATTCCACACCCCAGAACTGACTTCCTGGTAAATCCTGCAGGAGAGTCCCTCCTTCCTTCCCTGGGACATACTAGACTTTCTCCCTCTTAAAAAAAAAAAAAAAAAGATAAAGAGGATCAGAATATAGCTAAGTGGCCTCATAAGCACCCAGTCCTGAGTTCGATTTCTGCTACTAAAATTTAAAAAAGAGACAGGAAGAAAAAACATAGCTCCCAGCCATGAAATCCCCATGGATTTCATGGAAATCTTAAGTAGACACATAAGCTATTTCTTACATCGAGGTGCCATGAACACTACCTATTTGTTTTCTTTTTGAGACAGGTGCAGTTTAGAATTCAGTCTCACCTTGAGCTCACTTTGTAGCCCAGGCTGTTCTCAAACTCATAATCATACCCGACTTTCTCTTTTGTCAAATATTCCATTTTAACAATTATAATTTGCATAACTTTTATGCTGTTTCATGGATCCCATTCTCACAATTGTAATGAAACAAGTTTTAGTCCTAAAATCATAAAATATTCTTTCTCTCTCTCTCTCTGTCTCTCTCTACCTGCCAGTTATAGTGGCTCACACCTGTAGCCCCAGCACTCAAGAGGCTGTGCAGGAGGATTGACAGAAGTTTGAGGGCTGGGGAGACAGCTCAGCAGCATAAGCACTTGACAGAAGTTTGAGTCCAGCCTGGGCCACAAAGTAAAAAATACTTATCTCAAAATATGTATGTGTGGGGCCGGGGAGATGGCTCAGTGGAATAAGCGCTTCACTGACAAGTGCAAGAGCCTGAGTTCAATCCCCCCCCCAAAAAAAAAATATATATATATGTGTGTGTGTGTGTGTGTGCGCGTGTGTGTATGTATCCCCTTCCTACAGTTTCCAATAGTTCTGTTCTTTAAGAACATTCGCGAATCAGATTCATTTGTAAGTCCCACAAAGTCAAATCTTATAGGCCTTTGACGCAAAGTATTTTGCTTTGTGCTTCTAAGCACCCCCCTCCTTAGCACAGCGTTTCCTCTTGCTTCCCGATATCGTGGGCCCTCGCTGAACACCATACCTTGAGCACAGCAGCACAACCATGACAATGTCCAGCAGACACATGAGATACTTCCCTGATGTGCTCCCCCTATGTAATTCAAGGTCCCTTTGTATCTGTGAAAGCTTGTTAGCACGAGGGTTATGGCTTGTGTCTAGGTGTCACTCAAAGCCTCATGTGGTCATAACTGGGGCCTTTGGTAGGTGGCTGGATCTGGAGCGTGGAATGCTGAGATCCAGTATGTATAACTAATTAGTCCACAGGCAAGGCACAGTGCTGCATGCCAGTAATCCCAGCACTCAGGAGGCTAAGACAAAAGGATCACCTCAAATTCAAGTTAGCCCAACCTACATGAGTTCAAACCCAGTCTCTGCCCCACCACCACCACTACCAACAACCAAAATTGAAAAATAGAAGGATAGAGGCCAACAAGATAGCTCAGCAGGGGGACTGGGGAAATGGCTCAGTGGAATAACAAGCGCAAGGGCCTGAATTCATTCCCCAGTTCTGCAAAAAAAAAAAAAAAAAAAAAAAAATAGCTAAGCAGACTAAGGACCTGCTTTGGCAAGCACAGGGACCAGAGTTTGATCCCTGGTCCCTCATGTCCTGCCGACACCGACCCTGCCCCCGGGGCATGCAGAACCACACAGAGCTGGCAACCAAGTCCAGGCATGGTGGCATACACCTGTAATCCCAGTGCTGGGGAGACTGAAAATAGGTGCATCACTGTGAGTCCGAGCTGCTAGTGAGACCCTGTACCAAGTACATAAATACAAATAAGAAAGAAAAAAGGGCAATGATGAGTAACAAGTAACTGATTATATATATATATATATATATATATATATATATATATATATATATATGTATGTATGTATGTTTTGTAGCCTCCTGGCAGATCTCGAACTCATAGTGGTCCTCCTGTCTCAACCTCCCAAGTGTGGGGTTATAGGCATGCACCACCATCCTGGAAGAATTAATTGTGCTTGCCAGGGAAATGTTTATTCTACTGAGCCATCTCCCCAGCCCCTAGAATTCTTGAAATAATTACATTTTTGTGATAAAAATTCAAGATGCTTACCTCAAAATATGCTATAGATACCAAACTAAAAAGTTGCTGCACAGAAACGGAAATGGTCTCCAGCTGTGCCCCCTTGAACACACCCTATCTCATCTATCCCAGAAAACAGGAAATGATCAGTGGAGTAATGGAAAACCTAAAGAATAAGGAGAAAATTTGCAAACTATTCCTCCAACTAGGGATTATTATTAAAAACTACACAAGGCAACACAGAAAAAAATACACAAGGCCAGAGCCAGGTGTGGTGGCACACACATGTAGTCTCAGCACTCCCAAGGCTGAGGCAGGTGGATCTCCAGGAGTTCGAGGCCAGCCTGGGCTGCATAGTGGGCTCAAGGGCAGCCTGAGCCACATAGCAAGACTTTGTCTAAAAAAAACAAAACAAAACAAAAAAGAATGAATGAACATAGAATTGTGGTTACCAGAGGCTTGGAAAGAAAGGTTCAATACAGAAGCAGATAGGAGGAATAGCCTCACCTCCCAATGGCTGTAGTTAGCACACTGACGGTAGTTGATAATTTACCAGCCAGGAGTGGTGGCACATGCCTGTAGTACCAGCACTCAGGAGGCTGAGGCAGGAGGATGGTTGTGAGTTAAAGACCAGTCTGAGGGCAACAAAATGAGTTCAAGGAGGGCTCAGGGAAATGGCTCAGTGGAATAAGCGCTTCCCTGGCAAGCACAAAGTTCAATCCCAGGTTCCGCAAAAAAAAAAAAAAAAAAAAGTTCAAGGCTAGCCTGAACTACAGACACCTTGCCTCAAAAAGATAATAATAATAATAATAATAATAATAATATAATAGAAGCCTGCTTAGGCAAGTGCAGGGACCAGGGTTTGATCCCTGGAAACACATGCCACACAAGCCCCACACCCAGGTGCACTGAGCTGGCCAGCGAGACCTAGTGTGGTGGTGCAGGCCTGTAATCTCAGCAATGGGGAGGCTGAAAACAGCTCAAGTCTGAGCTGTGTAGTGAGACCCTGTACAATAATAATAATTAATAACTTACTGTGGATTTCCAAACAGCTAGAATCAGGACGGAATGCTCCCAACACAAAGAAATGATACTGTTTTTTTGTTTTTCCCTTCGGTGGAACTGGGGATTGAATGCAGGCCCTTGTGCTTGCCAGGCAAGCACTTATCCCACTGAGCCATCTCCCCAGCCCCGATACTGTGTTTGAGATGAGGGACTTACCAGTTGCCGTGATTGGATCATGATGCGCATGCATCAAAAGAAAAATCGCACCGTCCCATGAATGTGTGCATTTCAGCTCAATTTAAAAGTTTAATCTGGTGAAAGGCCAGGGATGGGGACATGGCTCAGAGATGCAGCGCCTGCCTGGCACGCCCAAGGTTCAGATTTTGACTTCCAGTGCCAAAAACTAAATACAAATAAAAGTTTAATCTAGCAAAGCTGAGCATGCTGCCACAGGCCTATAATCCCAGCACTCAGGAAGCAGGGGCAGGAGGTTATCTTGAGTTCCAGGTCAGCCTGAACTACACAGCGAGACCCTGTCTCAAAAAAAAAAAAAAAAAAAAAAAGTTTAATACAGCAGAGAGTACAACTTTTTCAAAATTATTATCTAGACTAAAGGTACAAAAATTTCAGACTCCTTCCCTATAGGACCCATGTGTCCCTTCTGCAGTTCCCCAAGGGGTCCCTTCCCTCCAGGGTCCCATCTCACCTCCATGGGAAGTAGAGGGTCACAGTTCCAACTGCTCCTCCCCTGGTGGCGTCCCCAGGAGCCAGGCTCCAAACTTCGCCCATGGCAGCAGCCACAACAGCCTAACGATTGCCTCTAGTGTCAACAGCGACAGGAAGAGGACCAGGAAGGTCAAGAAGACCCTGTCCAAGGCACGTCGCACAGGACCCCTGGGAGGAAGGGGGCCCTGAGCAAATGCCAGGAACACATCGCCCTCATCCATGGCACCTTCCTCCACCGCCTCCCCCGCGCGGTGCCAGGCCCACAGCTGCTGACCAGTGGGGCTGAGAGGAATCCCTGCCTCAGCGCTGCCCGGATTAAGAGATGCAGCTGCAGCAAGGGTGGTGAGCCCTGCCCTAATTCCTGGAGCTGGGGAGGAAGAAGAAGGGCCTTGCAACCCTAGGACCGAGCACCAAATCAGTAGGATGTGAAAGGGCTGTGCCAAATGAACCCAAACTCCGTCCAGCTGTACCATGATGCAATTCTTGATGTGGCAACAGTACTTTTTTCTTTCTTTCTTTCTTTTTTGAGATGAGATAGTGCCTTGCTATGCAGTTCAGGCTGGCCTTGACCTCGCTTTTGTAGCCCAGGCTGGTCTTGAACTTGTGATGATCCTCCTGCCTCTGCCTCCCCAGTTCTGGGACTGCAGGAGTGCCACCACACCTGGTTTTTCATTTAGAAACAGAGGGCTGGGGAGATGGCACAGTGGAATAAGCGCTTTCCTGGCAAGCACAAAGGTCTGAGTTCAGTCCCTGGTAAAGATAAACATTTTCATTTGGAAACAGAAGACCTGATATAGACACATAAACCAGAATTGTGTGCCTATTGTTCTGGATCAAAGTCTTAGGCCCCTGCAGAAGATGCAGGGCCCAGAGTACCTGGTTTGCCACTATGAGCCACTTCCAGCTGTGTGTGTGTGTGTGTGTGATGTGGTTTTTACTCAGCATGAGGGGACCCTCTGGTAGAAAGAAAGGTGGGTATCCATGCCACCCAGGCAGCACCCCCTCCCACACGTGCCATACAGGTGGCTGAGGTTGGGACACTGAAAAAAAAGACTACTCCCTCTATAAACTCTGGGCCCCTGCAGTGCCTGAGAGGGCTAAAGACCCACAGAAGGAAAGTTTATACAGAGTGAAAGAGCTTTCTGAATCAGCCACCAGGGTGTGACAGGGACTTCACTGTTGGACCCCTAATCACAGCAGGGACGTTTTTTGTTGATTAAAAACAAATTAGCAGCCGGGCGTGGTGGCGCAGGCCTGTAATCCCAGCACTTGGGAGGCTGAGGCAGGAGGATTGTTGTGAGTTCGAGACCAGCCTGAGCTACAAAGTGAGCTTAAGGCCAGCCTGAGCTGCATAGTGAGACCCTGCCTCAAAAAGACAAAAAAAAAAAAAAAAAAAAATTAGCAACAATATTTTGCATACTGGGTCCTGATGTAGGGGGTGCTGGTGGTGGAAGAAAGAAGTTGTTGGGTCACCTGACTACGCAATGAGCACTAGGAGCTGCTGAAGCTGGATGGTAAGTCCTTGTGCAGGAGGACAGCGGTCCAGGAAGAAGAAAACTCCCCAGACCACAGACACAAACATTGGCAGCTTTTTAAGTAATTGCTGGGTAGAGAGGCTGAAATTGACATCAGCCTCTGGAGGGTATAAAGGCTCTGTGGCTCTTGGTCAGGTTCTTTTCCTCCACTCCAGAGAAAAAAGAGGGCCTCCACCAGACCCAGCTTTTTTTTTTTTTCTGAGATGGATTCTCCCTATGCAGCCAAGGCTGACCTTGATCTCACTTTGTAGCCCAGGCTGGCTTCAAACTGGCAGTGGTCCTCTTGCCTCAGGCTCCCAGGTGCTGGGACTACAGGCATGCGCCACTGTGCCGGCCTAAGCCAGCTCTTGTCTCTTGTCTCTTGTCTTCATTCCCACTGTGGTTCCTACCCAGGGTAGACAGAGAGCCCAGTGAGTCCCTACACGAAACAAAACATTCAGAAGTGATACACATTCAGCCAAAACTGCCTCTCAGATTCTGCAGCTGGTGATACCTGAGCTAGTGGTGTGCACCAGACGCTCTCCAGCGGGGCTCCCATCGGCCGCAGGCTATTTTTTTTTGTGTTAGTACAGGTCTCACTATGTAGGTCAGACTTGTAGTAATTCTGTTTTCAGCCTCCCAAGCACTGGGATTACAGATGTGCACCACCATGCCCAGTCTCATTGTTTCAGCACACCCCAGGGCACAGCACACCAGGGTCCCCAGCACCCCCAGTTCTACACCAGGGGTAGGACCCAATCCCTGCGTCTGCCCAAACAGGTGCTTTAATCCACCTATCTGGCTGGCCCTACATGGGTTTATAGGAATGTAACATCACTATAAGTCAAGGAATACCTATATACAGGGTTGAGGGTAATATGTTTATTTTTTATTTTTATTTATTTATTTGTTGTCTGAACCAGGGATTGAACTCAGGCCCTTGCACTTGCCAGGGAAGCGCTCATTCTACTGAGCCATCTCCCCAGCCCCCGTTTAAATTAGGTTTTTTGTTTGTTTGTTTGGTGGAACCAGGGATTGAACTCAGGCCCTTACACTTGCCAGGGAAGCGCTTATTCCACTGAGCCATCTCCCCGGCTGAGGGTAACTTGAATTGCCAGATATGATGGTACATATCTCTAATCCTGGTACCCTAGGAAGCTGAAGCAGGAAGTTTATAAG